>LD351928.1:51484-92371 GCA_001465055.1 Ptychodera flava | reverse complement strand
TGCAATAAGAAAATTACAGATGGGCAAATCAGCTGGTTCAGATTTACTTTCAGCAGAGCATTATATCTATGCCGCTGACAAAGTGTTTGTACTGCTTAGTATGTGATTTACTGCAATGTTAGTTCATGGAGTTTGTCCAAACAAAATCTCAGAAACTGTCCTTGTGCCAATTATCAAAGATAAGAATGGTGATATCAGTAATAAGAACAACTATCGTCCTATTGCACTGTCGACTATTGCTTCAAAAATTCTAGAATTTGTTCTTTTGAACAGTATGGAGTTGTATCTTGACACGTCTCACTACCAGTTTGGTTTTAAGAAGGGTCACTCTACTGACATGTGCCTGTTTGTTTTAAAGGAAATTGTCAATTATTACAGAAAAAATGGTAGTAATGTCATAATTACTTTTTTGGATGCTTCAAAAGCATTCGATCGCGTGAACCATTGGACATTGTTTAAGAAGTTGATTTCTCGCAAGGTTCCAATTTATATTGTAAGATTTTTACTCATTTGGTATCGGACGCAATCTATTATTATTCGTTGGGGTGATTGCATTTCATCCGGATTTACTGTTACTAATGGTGTAAGACAGGGCGGTGTCCTATCCCCAAAACTGTTTAATGTATATAATGATAACTTGAGTGCTTTGCTTGTAAAATCTCAAGTAGGCTGTAATATCGGTGGAACGTTTATAAACCATTTAATGTATGCCGACGACATTTGCTTGATATGTCCTTCTGTCAAAGGGACGCAGAAATTGATAGATATTTGTAGTTCTTATGGTACCACTCATGACATTGTTTTCAATACAAAGAAAACCGAATGCCTGTGTGTCAACTCTAACAAATCTAGAGTTGTACATTTTCCTAAAGTTTACATAAATGGTATACAAATCGCATTTGTAGAAACTAAGAAGTATTTGGGCTGTCTTCTAACGTCTCACTTTTTAGACGATGCAGATATTGATCGTCAAAAGAGATCATTCTATGTTTCAGCTAATATGTTTCTGACGAAATTTTCGCTATGTTCTTTAAGGGTAAAATGTATGATTTTTAAAGCCTATTGTTACCAATTGTACGGATCTCACCTTTGGTTTAGATATTCCCTTGGGGCTATGATGAAACTGAGAGTTGCTTATAATAATGCTGCCCGTATTTTTCTGGGATACAGAAAGTTCAGTAGTGCAAGTTCCATGTTTGTTTCAAACGATCTGTATAATTTTGACAGTTTACTCAGAAAACAAATGTATGGCTTTATGGTACGAATATCTATATGTGATAATGTAATAATTCAGCAAGTGAATCAGTGCTTGAATTTCTCATCTGAATTACGCAAGTTTTGGATTGATTCTCTTTTCTAGTGAGATAATGTTGGCTGTCAGCACCCTCTCCGGTGCTTTATTCCAAGTGTCTTTAAGTTTATTCTTTCATTTCTGTAATAGTGTTTCTATGGACAATTGATGTCCGATTTAAAGAGAAATAAATAAATAAATTAACACAAAACACCGGGGTCATTCATTCACTGGACACACATGCCGTTCCATACGTAACATTCAGACAATTAAATGTATGGATTTCTTCCGCCTCTACAACTGTGCTATTATCCGCAAGTGTATTTCTGTTTCTTTACGCATGTATTCAAAGCTTCATTACAAAACGGACTATTTGATACGCGTACACGAAAATACACCAAACGAAATGTTTCAGAATATCGGAGCAGTATATGGAACAGTTTTTATAAAAAAGCGATTTCATAGTAAGCGATTGTCATAATTGCAAGAATGGCAGAGGTATACATTGGCTCATTTGAGGTAAATATCTTTAGACTACATTTTCCATTTGCAGATAATTAAAAATAATAAAAAAGGCTGGATCCGTTGGACATATTTTGTTTTGTTTATTTAAAGTTTCGTAAAATAATACAAAACATAATATACATTTACATGCCGATATGAAAGTCTCAAACGCTTTCAAGTGCTAGTTCTCTGTAATCATAAAGGATGAATGAATTTCTCATCAACGTATTCCAAATATTATCATAAAAACTTCTTGTTTGTTTCATAGCACACATGATTCTATTGCTATTATTGACAAACCTGCTTTTGTAAAGTACGCAAAGCAATTAAATCGGTACAATAAAATCCAATAATATTTTTATTGAATCTTATTTTTTCTTAACGATGTAATGTGCGTTACCTTTTTTCTGGATCACAAGGTATCACGTGTGCACAATAATGTCGATCAACCTAAAATCATTATCATTAGCTTGCCTCCTTACGAAATGTTAAAGGGTAAACCCTGTTTCATCTCCAGGAGTAAGTGGCTCTGGCCATGGTATTAATTGGTTTTGGTTGAACGCGAATTCATCTTATCTTGTTCTTTAATTCATACAACTAAAGGACCATTCTTAATCTTTTGATGACTTCACAATGCCAAAAATTCAGTTAAAATGAAAATTACTGTTCCAAACCAGAGCAAAACTTAACTCTTTCAGGTTCCAATATCATAATTTTCTAAAGGTTTCTCCCTGACGGTCATCAACGGACAGCGACTTAATCATTATATAATATATTATTAGGTACCACAGTAAATCTAACAAGCTGAAAATTACCCGTTAGGCTAATTTCATAAACATTTGGGGGGGGGGGCTGGAAAATCTGGAAAATATTTCTATGATTTTTCAATATCCGTCTATTTACCTTAAATATTTTCAGTTACCCATTCAATCGCATGATAACTTTGAAGCCCAAACCTCAATGCAAAATATTATACAGTACTCAGAGTCGACGGCAGACTACATTTTAATTTTTTTGCACATGATAAAACTCATGTCACCTTTTGAAGACTAAAGAAAAATTGGAAAACTGTAAAGAATGATTGCGTGCAAAACCTATATCTATATCTCTATATTTTGAAGCAGAGTTCTCCAAAAGATTGTACATAAGCAGCAAAGAGATACAAATAGGCGGCCAGCTTACTCGGTCTGAGGGAATACGACAGAGAGGTGTATACCTTCCGTGAAGGAGAACATTTTTTGAAAAGTAACTCATTTTCAAGCACTTCCGTGCATTCGTATACCTTGAAAACAAGCAACACACTCTTGACACTACTAAATGGCTGAATAATGTTCAAGTGATCTTTTCAAGCCTGTAAGAGAATCTGAAAATTATCCTTTCTTTGATATATGAGTTCCATAAAAGCACAAAAGGGAACATTTTGTCAAACCATATTCGCTGCGTAATTTTTTGCCAAACCATATTCGCTGTGTAAATTTTGTTCAATATTGTTCCGATCTTGTACTTCCAGACAGCAGCATTTTTCTCAAGGCCCCTGTCATTTTCATAGCTTTTTCTATTCCCAACGTACCCTCACTTTTTTCAAGTCCCTCCAAATCTTTCACGCCTACCCATCTGCAACTTAACCTTTTAAGGCCGAAATAGGACGTTGATAACATTTTACTAAGTTTCAATCGACGATTGTGATCTATAAGAGAGGTCTCTGTTGAAAATGGCCCTTGTCACACCATGTTCTCTGTCTCATCACCATTATCCATTTGCCCGTTGCTGATAGACACTGCAAAAACAATTTATCTCTTCACAATTAATAGCCGCTTTTGTCATAGCTACATGTGCGCATATATTCGATGATAAGAGAACTGGCATACATTATTATTTAGAGCAAACACAACTATTAATGTTGCAACTTAAGCCAAGGTCTCAGTAAATAACATATAACAACTGATGTGATCATAACTACTGACGTCATAGTTTCACCTTGTGAAGCAAACCGTAACATTCGTAAGCTTGTAAAGGTGGTGATTGCATTGTCATTGGTGAAGAATGGAGGTAAAACTCTACGCTAATATACTAAAAGAGTTAGGACAACTTTTATACAAGTGTTCTAGCGTGTATTGTAGTCATAGTTGTACTTACCGCAAAATCGAAAATTAAAACTTATTATTGTACGTCGTTGCAAAATACTGTGCGTAGACATTTCTTTATACAAAGTAATATACAGTGATATACGTACCGTACTCATTTTCGGTTCTTTTTCCTGAGTAGCGTTTATTCTGAAATTCAAATTTGGAACGATGTAAAACATTAGAAACCACATTGTCGCAAGGCAAACAAAACACAACTCTAATGAATATATCATCTAACGGAAACTAGCAACAGAAGATGGAAAGTACTCCGTCTGCTACTGTTCATGATGTCAAAATGGTTTTAATGCTTGGAATAGACAATGAAAACTTTATGACGACCTTCATATGATAATGATTAGCACGAAGAATTCTCATGCAGGATCAAAAACTGAAAAACATACATCTTTTAATTTCCCCTTCCGTTTTAGCCACTCTGCTGTCACTATGGCGACCAAGGCAACACATATTACGATAATTACTGTCACGCCTGTGATTACTGTGGTTGACGATTTTATGGTTTCACCGAGTTCATCTGCATCTAAACGACAACAATATTTATCATTAATTTGTTTATGTAGCGATTCTGTATTTTAACTTTTCGCGAATATGTGATACATTCGGAATGGTAGGGAACAGGTTTGATGTGTTTGACTTTTAACAAGTCATTATGGTGCGTTGGAGACATGGGATAATTCTATACCTGAAATATTGCTTTCAACAGAAATGCGTGATGACACAGTGATTTTGACTCATTCAATGCTTTAATCACTATCTGATATAGATTTTTGTTCCTTTAACTCAAGACAACGATTTTAATATTACCTGATTGCTGCAACGTTTTGAGTTGCGATATGGTTGTATCTTTCGTTTGCCCGGTTGATTCTATCACTCTTTCTTGAATAAAATCTTCAGTTGAAAACCCAAAATTTGGGACGATGCCTGTGAAATTGTCATAATGAGTATCAGTTGTTCATGTAGACAATTAATCATCCTTATGAGTACCTGTGAGGACGTAAAGTTATCACTATGAGCACATAAAATATAGGTTAACGCATATAATAAATGATAGGTATGTCGTGGAATGTATTTGTATTCCACAGTGTAACTCACAACTCTTCCGTCCCAAATACGGATAAATGCAACAGTCCATGTTTTATGATCTGAATCATATCGTTCTCGATTGCTCAATGAGAAAGTTTCTTGAGTGTAACTTGTATGTGAAACAAACCTTACTTGCTGTTATCAACACTGATTTGCATGTAATTAATTTTCTGCCTTGTCATAAACGCAAAATGGCTCAGTAATCATCAGCTGACAGTATACATTGTTACCTTGTATTCTCTTTTCTGTCCATGTTGCCGTAGGTAGAGTCTCACTCGGTATCTTCACTGTAATTTCAATATTTTACATCTTTAATAGATATCAAATTTAAAGGTAAAAAAGAGAAACTAAACTGCCACACCATATTTGTATGCGTAATACCATAATAGATGTGTATGTTGAAAACATTCCGCACTTTAAAATAGTGAGCGCTAACTGTGAAGGTTTTACAGCCAGGTCGATTTCGCAATGGCGTACTACATTTCAAAGGCATTTTCTCAGTCTATAAATTTTCATATCTCGGTAATGGCCTGTATACATACAAATGAATAAATAAATATGAATGTATATCATTCGCGAACAAACAACTAAAGAGATGGATACAAACGAGAACTGCAAACAATGCGCATGCATCTATGTACACGTAAACAGTATCTGTCAATCAAACACATGGCAGGGCACCAAAACAAGGCAGTAATCTCACTTAGCGAATTTTTAGACATAATAGTCACTGGGATTCCGCTTTTACCATAGTACTGTCATGAAATTATGTGACTCTAAAGTCATGATTGTCACGAAAAGGTTTATTCTGACGAAAAAATATTTTTCGGGATTGTCGTTTCTTCTGTTTACGCAGCTTTAAAATTCATGAAATGTTCAGCAGGCCAAAACTCAAGAAACTGTGAGAGTTCTATTAGAAATGCCATCTTTCACGAAAAGATTATGGACTGGCACGATGCCGAGTATCACAATTGTTTTATGAAGGAAAAGAATATGTTAACCCGATTTCACTGGTAGACATCTGACATTCGTTTTAAAATTTTAGACTGGAAAATTTGTATTTAGTATTCTATGTAGAGTTGCCCAAGTTTATGGAACAAGGCATGATATAGAGTTTAAATAATCGCGCCATATTTTGTTTCAGATTTGAATTTAATATTCTTATTACTGTCCCTTCTCTATTGCATGCCATGTATGAAACTACTCTCTGATATTAGGTAAATAGACTGCGATTATCTAGGGAAAGCTTAAACTATTTTCCTAACATTCTCAGCTTAAAATATAAGCAGAAAGGACCTGAAGGGTTGGTATTTTGAAGTATCAAATTTCGTGTCATATCTTATGACTAAATCACGCTGCCGTGAATGTCGCTAAAAACTTACCTGTTTTTTCAAAAACTTCAAGAGAGAATGAAACATTTTGTGATTGTTTGATGAAATCGTTGTCAGCGTGACATGTGTATTTGCCATCGTGAAGATATTCGGCGTTCTTTATGGTCAGTTGACTTGTGAGATTGAATAAACCATCACTGCTTGAAGGTGTGTAAACTATAGTGTAAGAGTCACCTGCAGAAATCGGGTTGGAATTCAGGTACCATCGCATGTTCACCTCAGATGTGCTCTGCATAACTTTGCAAAATACAGTTACATTTTCTGACTGTGATACAGTGACAGTATTCGTTCTGGTGTTGACATTTTCCGACGTTGATAGCTGCAGATCCATGGAGAATTGCGCTAATAGGAGAACAAAGAAACGTCGTTAAAGCACGTAGTTGCCAGGCAAGATGAATTAGTGAACATTGAACAACAAGTGTTTTCGCTACAGGATACAGTGTGTGAAAAGTGGATACTGTATGGAAAGTAGGGCATATCATGGACAAAGACTTACACCATAATCAAAACACAGGGCCTGTTTCTGATTTTTTTTATCTGTGGTAATGGAAATTCTCGATAAAAATTATTTCCAAGTTACTTATTATAAACTTGGCTGTGGGAGTGATTCTGAATCCGTCACTAAATTTGATACGTAACAGATGTTAATGCGTCTCTGGGACAGATATTCGGACCCTAAAATTTTTACAATACTATTAAAGCTCGCCTACTACTACTATGCACTTATCTTTAAGCTCATAGACTAAATGAAGTTTTAAACGTCTGATCATTTTTCTTCTTAAACTGATTTATTAGTTTTTTGAAATCTGATTTTTCCCAACAGAGTTATCGTAGGGATAGCGTTCATTTGGACCAGAGTGTATGGCTCTTGAGTTCTAGTTCTTTTTGATTTTTAAGGGAAACAGTTGAGAGTTTCGTTGGTTGAGTATATTTAGCAAAAGCTAAAGCCGGGTATCGAGGCGCGCACTGCCTTAAAATATCCAGTAAGAAAGTACTCAACAAAGGAATAAATAATATTGAAATATTGATTGTGATCATTTTTTGCAAATTGCTAAAGACTGCACGTTAAAAACCTAAACTCACCGTACACTTCCAGGCTGACTTTTAGTGATGACTTTGCGTAACCGCCTGACGAATCACTAGGGACGAAAATCCTACATTCGTAAACACCACTATCAGAAACAGCAACATTCTTGATCGTAAGGTGTGGGGAAATTTTAATCTGAAATTTGCTTCCGTATAGAAACTTTTCAGCACCATTTACATTTTGTGCAATAAATCCACCGTCTTCCTTTTCCCACCTGACTCCTCTGACGTAACTGTCTGCCTGGGAGTGTTGGTGCCCACAGGGTAACTCTACAGTCTCCCCAATCGTTGCATAAACAGTATGGCGATACGGTTCGTCAGAGACGTCAGGATTTCCATCTATTACGCCTTGATATGAAAAAGGAATTGTAAAATGTTAACACTCAAGTTGGTAGACGTTCGGTTATTAGGTATATTTGGAAATAGTAGTTGCACTGAAAAAGTAACTTCCAAGTACAATAGTACTGGTAAAAGGAGTTTTCTAACGCACAAAATAAATGCATTTGAATCTTCTTTGGCAGGTAAGCATGTGCTGATAAAGTAATCAACACGTCTTTGAATAGGTATTTGTTGTTGTGCAACGAGTGTTCTCAAAGTTCTCAAATTACACCATGATGCCTATTATTCTACTTGGCGTCAAAGCCATAATGTCAATCATGTAATTGTCATCGTTGGCAACTGTATTGTAACCCGGAGTGTACAATACTGTTGCCAAAAGTGATATTGCATATTGTTTTTACATAATTAATACTTTGCACAATGATGGAGGAGAAGCAATTAAGTCGAATCTGAGATTAAACTGCTGTGGTCAAAACTCATAGCTATTGTAGCTTTAAGGCGATACCGAAGGATTGGTTGCTATCGCTAGCGACGTTCCAAATGCGAAGCTTGGCAAACGCTAGCATTACAATCCTCATTCAGATATATTATGTTATCGGTTTCTTTGTACAGTGGCTTTTGGAATTCCTTCAACAAGGAAACTTTGGTGCATATTTTGTGAATTCAACTCCCGATACTAGTCATACGTGTATGTTATATGGAAATCTTATACAAGTCTTTAAGCATTTGAATACAACAGATTGTAGTATTGCATCAGCCACCATATCAAAAAATGAACACTTAGTTTGAATGCCGTCCTGTTGATTGATTGATTGTCTCGTCCTCTTTATGTCAAAGAGTTCAATGTCCGTGACTTGGTACATTAAATTCATTAAGAGCGATGCTAATAGTAACAAGCCAAAATATAACAACAGCATATACATATATATAAACATATAACAACATTTAACGATAACGACAAAGATTAATCACTGTATCCGAATAAGGGTAGACTATTCTTTACAATAAAAGCGGAAACCATCTTTGAAGATTTGATGCAAAGAGTAAGGTTATCACACCACATGGTGATCGCTATCTTTGAAATAATACTAGTACATTGTGAATACAGTATACATACCTGGCAGGACAATAATCATAGCCAAACACCAACGCAGGTGACTTATACCACCAATCATGACTGACAATTCTGCGGGCTATCTTTGTGAAAAAGTAAAGTAAAGCTACATTAACACTCACGCATGAATGTAGATATTGCATCAGAAAGAAAGACACAACTTCATATAAGAGTTATGGAGTCCCTAAAATCACGTGGTCTTCGATCGGATTGCATCATGTGAATTAATTAGCAGATCGTGAAACCACAGCCATATGAACATTATACGTCAATGTAATAATCAATTTAGGCCACACAATGGGTTTTCTTGAGTTTACATAATATGCAATATAAAATGAAATTATTTACATTTTTAAAAACAGGAAAAACTTGAAGTCTGATATATATGGTGAACAATATTGACAGCCAAACACATAGGTTTATTTAGCCTTGCATAACAATATCCAGTAGATCGTGGAATCACTAAGAGTTTCTTTCAAAGAGCTGACATCGTCTTCAAATACAGATACCCGTGACTGTACTTAGAATCAATATAAAACATTAATAATTAAAGGAATATAGAGATGTTGAAAGCGCAGGAAAGCTAATAGTTTTTATGTAAAAAAAAGACTGTTATTCCTGGATGAAATGAGTAGCTGCTTTCGAAATCATATTACCTGTCGTGTATTAAAAATGATTTCATAATCGTGATATTTTCTTGAACAGTTTTATTGTAATCTGCAATTCACTCAGAATGCCCTAACGGTCAAGAAAGCAGAAGTCAATAAAACAGGCCACTTGCTTGAATTTTGGCAATTTTCACACGACCTTTCGATAGTCGTCAACACGTTCAAGAAATGTTAAGGTCGTTTATCATTTCGGAGTGGTGTTCATAAAATACTGAAACAGACCAATAATGATATTGCACAATAAGCTCTTAGATGTGTCATTATGTTAAAAATTTACTTACAGTGTATAACTTGTTCGTACAAAGACAGTTTAATGGCATGTTGATTGTAGGTTGAGAGTCACACTGAAACACTTATGGTATATAAAATATGTTTGAGTTTGTAAGAACTTCGAAAATAAACTTTAATTGGCAGCATTATCAGTTCTTCCAAGAGCCAAATACTAATTTAAAACCAAGGCAAACTTTTAAATTTATCTATCAGTCACATATCAGAAACTTACAAGGATAATATAGTACATTTAATGTACAGCGATAAATTAATACAGCACAGTGCAAAATGCAGAATAAGAAATTATCAGAAAAACTCTGTCGGTTTTTTTATGTTAATTTGTTTACCAAAACGGAATTTTTGTCAGTTCCTTCATATGTAAAATTAAGTTCAGTAATATAATGCCCTCCTGCCATTAGCGGGTTGCATTATTATTTCAGCACAAATACAATTCATCTGAAAAATGACATGAATTGTAAATATACCGAAAAATGAATAGTAACATAAATTTAACACATGAACTAGTCTGCTCATTTTGCTCTTGAATACCACCAAATAAATTTGAAAAGATTGCTTTATTTTGAGTCCGTAATCAAATTTAAGTATCTCTCACATGTATTTTTGTCTCCTTGATATTAATTAACAAACTTAATGCAGAATAACTTACCCTGGAAAGATTTCCTTACATTTACCTGGGAATATTTACAGTTTCGTGTGAGAAACATGCTCAAACTGCTGAATAAAAATGGTCAACTCTGTCAACCGACCAATCTCCCAAAGGGGGACGACAACCTATTGTTGTGTTCTTGCGAAATGAGGAGTAAACCCTGTTTCAGTCCCCATTAGCAAGTGCCTCTGGCCCTGGTCTTAATTGGCTATGATTGACCGCCGATGTCGTCTTGTTTTTTTAATTCTTCCATTATTCAAAAGAATATTCTTCATCTTCAGATAGTTTAACAATGCCAGAAATTAGACAAAATGAAAATTACAGTACTACACCAGTGCTGAAAATTAACTTCTTGTATGACGGTTTCTTCTTGTCCGGTCATTGACGGACAGCGGCCTCATTATCACGTTATATCATCACGTGCCAACTTCTGCTATTTAGTAAATCTAAAAACCGAAGATATCTATTTAGCTGCGGTCACCAATACCTGTGGAGGGGCGAAAGAATCTCAATTGGTTTCTCCGATTTTTAAATTACTCCTCAAGCAGCCTCAAAACATTTTCGGGTACACCTTAGAACTCATGATTTTGAAGTCCCATCGCAATTACCCAGAGGCACCTCCGTTTGGAAAGTCAACCCTGATTACTACATGATTATTGCATGCAAAAACTATATCTATAGCTACGTATAATGACATGAAGTGTTCCCTGAAATACTGTATAAAGGCGGCAAAATAGACAAGTAGGTAGCCAGCTTGGAGGTCCGGGGAAGGCGGCAGAGAGTTGGATATAGCTCTCCTTGAAGGAGAACATTTCTGAAATACGCAATTCGTAATATCGTAATATAGGGATAATTTTAAAGTGAATTTAATACGCATGGCCTGTAATGAGTAAGAAAATGAGATATTAGCTGCAAGACGGATTCAAAGGCTTGAATAAAACATTTTCTGACGTATTTAGGTAAATGATGAGTAAAGACATTTATGTTGCTGTGTCAAGAAAAATTGAATTCAAGGAATCGTATCATTTGTTGCGTGAATATATAGTTTATTTTGGCATAGATATGACCTGAGCATCTCTGTAAATATACAATAGAAGTATAAATTATACACCACAATCTTGAAAAAGTCATAGACTCTACCATTAGGCTTATAAGTATTGTTAAATATTGACTATGTCTTGTCGCTGGTGATATTTTAACATTTGAGTTTATGCACTGCGTGGAGTGAGGGATCGCACAGTTTGTCAGACTCGATAAAAGCAAATGTTGCATATGGCACTACTTTGACGCGATGTTACTTCGATTGATGTGATTCACTACGTAAATTGTTTGATAGTTTTTAGTTGGTTGACAGTTCTCTTGAACAGACGTCACAATTCACGACCCATCATTTATTGAGGTTGACTTTCAATAATATTCCATTCGTAAGTTTTAATTCCTTGACAAATTGTTTTGATCAAGCTAGCACAGTACACTATTGCTTCTCCTAATTGTACTTCGTTTCATCCGCTGAGAGCTCGCAAAGAGCCCTTTTTGCGTACAAAATATGATGATCTTTCCGCCAGTCTTTCAGCGACTGAAACTTCATCGGGATGGAAGTTGAAATATGCTGGTCACCCTTCCACGGTTTCATTCCTTGAAAGTTCTTCTGGATTGAGGTTGACGTATAACTGTTATTCTGCAAACAGCCTTTTGTTGGTTAAATTCTTGCAAAGATTGGGTCAATTTAAGATCAATAATTCTCCTTCTAAAATCTTTTATCGGCTTAAACTCTCCCAGGCCCAGGTTTACATATAATGGTATTTCTTCCCCGGTTTCGTCCGATAAAAATTCTCTTGGTTCGAGGATGAGGTACTCATGGTATTCTGACTACGGCTTTTCATCAGTTGAAAGCTCGACAAGGTGGACATTAATTTAAAATTAATGGTCTTCCTGCATGCTACAGTCTTTCACTGGTTGAAAATTGACTTGCATCGAGGTTGACGTACAAATGGTCTTCAAAATGCTCCATCTTAAGATGTTCCTTATAAAGTTATAAGAAATAATGAAAATGTATAGATATGACAGACTATAACTATGGTAGGTGCAAGATTTGTAATTCCATAGAACCCAATTCTTTGGTATATCCAGTACACTATAAAGTTCCCAGGGATAAAATCAAATAGTCAACTTAAAAAATATCTCAGGGAATTATGGAAACAATAAATAGATCTTGAAAACACTAAAACCATTTATCATGAACTTTGACAGTAATTATTTTTTTCATTTTACTGCGGCCCCGTGAACGAAGGTTCGGCTGATTTCGTAGTTGTTCCTGGTTTTTGTTGTCCTTCTTGTCGTTAATATGTCATTATTTCATCTTCTATGTATCTGATTCTCGAGTAACAGTGTGGTCATGTTTTTTTCGGTGGCCGGATTTTGAATTTATTTACAAGCTGCAGAGATATGTTATATAATGATTTGTGTCTCTTATGTATGCCGGGATCATTGTATTTTCATTTGAAAGAAGCGTTCAAAGTTACCGTTATTTTTGAAACCAACCTGTTCCGAATGATCGATGATGTCACGTAATCTTACACAAAGGTCGGAAAACGACGGCCTGTCGTCGGGATTCTTGCTCCAACAATCTATCATTATCTTGTATCTGAAGAAACAAGACCATATTAATAAACCCCGCTTAAAGTTTAATATGCTCTCCGGAGTGTTGACGCGTAATGCCTATTTTTCATCAAATTACCACGTGTATTGACTGGCCCACAAGTCGTTTAGCATTTCCCGGGCGTTCGCTACTACTACTCGCTCTCTAAGCGGATATCACGGTCACACCACGATCAGCAGAAGTTCTGCTGAAGTTGACTTCGAATTACTCTGTTATGAAACCCATAGGCTAGGGGCAAGTCTACACCCGCCCCCACGCTGATAGACGACTTGCAGCAAATTGTCATAGGAAGAATGACACGTGTGCTGAAATAGTTTTTGCTTGTCATACATCAACGGTAATATATGCAGCCCTCAATACTCTGTGCATTTGTAGAAAGTGCATGGTTAATCCAGGTCAAAACACTCGTAACCAGCACTAGAAGTGGGAGTCTATCATATGCAAAATGACTTCGAAGACGTTTTATCGGACTGCTCGTAACACAGAAGCGTGGACCACAGACACTTCAAACTTTGAATCAACAGATGAATATTCAACCCACATATCTTCACTGCAGTGTCCAGGTCTTGGCATTCTGTAACCCCTTCTGAGTTTGTCGATCACCTCCTTTGCCATCAAAGCTCCATACGGGGTAGAACCTGTAAATTTAAATCGATTGTTCTTAGTGTTCATTACTATGTTTTCATGTATATATTATCTTTCAATTGTATGAAACTATAAACATGGAGGTTAAGTAGGTAAAGTCGTTTCCTAGTTTCTCATGGTTGTGCTTATCCTGAAAATATGCCTTTCTTAAAAATGCTTTGCCTTTTCAACGAAGGCCGTACATGCACACACTGACGCTCAAAAAAACCTGGCGATCGAACATTATAACGTTTGAAACTTGTATTGTACAGATAATGAGGGCATAACGTTGCACTGACGCCCCGCAGACCCTGATCATGACCCTGATCTTCTATTTTCTATTCACAAGATGTTAAACAAATGTCTGGAAAGCGCAACTTCCCTGCCAGCTTCTTTCGAAAACCTTACCAAGTGTTACTATTTCCCAGAGTACAACTCCATAGGACCATACGTCACTTTTGGTTGTGTACACTGAGTCAATGAGGGATTCTAACGCCATCCAACGGACTGGTAATCGACCCTGCAATGAATTGTACAATACAGCAGGAAAAGTACTGACTATGTAATTTGAGGGTAGTTTTCTCTTTAAGGTCCGAGAATTCGTGCTTACGAAAATACATATGAAAAGTTTTGTCAGCTTGCTTCCTACTACTACCGAGCTGCTTTACTCGTTCATTAGATAAAGAAAGTCAATGACAATTTCAAAACTCCATAGTATAAAAATCATTTTCTTAAATATGCCATGGTTACAGTTATGCTGTATAGAGATGTGCACAAGTTCTTGTTAGAGGTACGGTTTTTCTTCATTGTAACTTCGTTACTTTTTCTTTTGAAATATACGTACTTTCTCTCAAATTGTAGAAGAAATGAAAAAAATACGATGCATTATTTACAGACATCGTAATTTACAAGCCCATTACAAAGTGTACGTTTTGTCATCAATTCCCATAACCTTTTTCAAAAGCACACAAGAGAAGCTTCAAACTGCCAAAGTAAAATGTGTCTCACAACATTAAAGTGAGAGGGGTTAACTTTATTGTAAGAGTTCCATTCAAAACATGTTTACAACCTTTGTCGACCCTTCAAAATTGGAAGAACTTTTCCATTTCAATACTGTTGGTGTTACTTAATGTCTGCACTTATTGATCCTATATGAGTCACAAACCCAGATGTCATATTTTGGACTGCAAGTAATAGCTTTAGGTTTTCTTGGATGTAATCACTATACCTGGGATTTTCTCTCGTATACGAGTACCCCGCTGACGTCACGAGCGAAACCAAAGTCGGAAATCTTGCATGTTTTATCTTCCCCAAGCAGCACATTCCTGGTTGCTAAGTCACGGTGAATACACTGAAGTGAGAAACAGAAGAACAATCTAAGTTCGCGCTCTGCAACGAAAGCTATACTTTGAGAGTTCCATTATCGTTTATGTTTGTAGTAGTCAATGTTTTGACATTTTAAGTTATTTAGTTGTCACTATCAATAGTTGTCACTATTAAAATGTCAATTTTAATAGTAATTAGGCATACGTCTATATTAATGATATAAGTTTGTGGCGGCCATAAGCACCTCATGTAACCACAATGCATGCTGTACAAAGCAGACGATTCGAATCTTGGCTGGGAAAGAATAAAGTTCTTATGCATGCTGTGTTTAAAGTATTGACTCAGTAGCAGACACAAATTCTCTCTGTTCGTGTTTGCTGATAAGATTTGGGGTTATGAAGTGTGACATTTGGTTCAAAGATCACCAACCGAAAAATGTGCAGCTATGTTTATGGAGATAAACCTATTTTGTCGACGAGCGCTGCCATTGTAAGCATACTTGTCAAGTTTCGAGTGCCAATCATGTCAGAATGCACCACTATGAAATATTTATCCTGTGACTGTAGCTATTTTTGGAGTCGCAAAAGCGGATTCCCGTTAATGATTTTGTGTGTCTATGTTGGGTTTACATTTCCAGGGGACGGCCGGTCTTACAAATAAAATTTAACGTATCGTAGGTTGTTCGTAAAATCCGTTGAAACTTGATACGTGCTTCTGACAACAGAAAATGTTCTAATTTAATGGAAGCAAATAACAATAGTTACCTGAATAGATGAAAGAAATGCCATTCCCTTTGCAATATGCCATGCTAATTTCAAAAGGTCTGATGGTGTGAGATCTCGACTTCTCGGATGTAAATTTTGATAGATACATTCTGAACGAGTTCTTTGAAGGTTACTCTGCAGACTGCCATACCGCACATACTCAAGTATGATGTAAAGTTGGCCTGGAAAGAATGATATTTCACTGAACGATAAAATGGGATATTAAAGGACAAATAGCAGAGTATTTATTAATTTTTTTGTTCATCAATTTGTTAGTCGTCTGAAGAAACTACTTTGTACGGATGTGTTATATACATTATTTCGCGTGAAGTCACTAAACATGCGATTAACAGTGGGCAGCGCTTAGAGAAATGAATTTAACCTTTAATAGTGAGTCTCGTAGTATGTGAACATCGTCTTCATCCCACAGGCACCGTACACTATATAGGGTCTATAGGTGGTTCAATGCACCCAAAATCGAAATTCACTTGTAAAAATGTGTCGTAAATTGAAAACAATTGATGGAAAACAGTTCTCGGCGATGCCCGTGCCATATGATAAAAACTACAGTAACAACAGATAAAATTCGTCAAAATTTGTCCACAAGCCGATAATATATCCTATAATAGATGATAACAACTGTCAAACACCAATCAACTTACCTACTTTTGTACAGCACCCTAAAAGTGAAACAACATTTGGATGACGGACGGGAAATGACTTCATGATGGCCAACTCTGTCAGGAAATTTGCTCTGTCTTCTGTCGAGGCGTTTTCTACGAATAAACAAATAACTTAATGGCCTGATTATCAGCAAAACGTAATTATTAATGAATATTGACCTTCGCAAACATTGGCCAGTCTTAACATTCAATGAATAAACACATCTCTTAGCAAGGTTGAATTGTAATTACATCAACTATATTATAACGCCATACATAAACCAAACTGTAAAGCATTTTGCGTATTCATACGAGAACAAATGGCTTATGTTCGATGGTTGAATGTTTTTTCTCTGAATTTTGGCTTGTCATCATGATCTCTCATAGTATTCTATTAACTTTTCAATCGGTTGGTGTCGTTTATTTCTGGTTGCTGGATGTACAAAAACCTGACCCATCTTACGTGTATATATATATAGGAATTCACATGTAAAGAATTGCCAGTGCAAATGTACGATTTTATGGGGAGAACGCCATGTCGAGACAGAGTCTAATTTGCGACCCAAACTTTCAGCGCATTTGTAAGACGTGCAAAGTCAATATCGTTGGATCTTTTGCCAATTTTCCAATTTTTCCTTTTGCCTGTTCTTTGCTGTTCTCATCAGCTGATAGACGCTCCATGAGCTAACGAGAAAGGCACAGATCAAGCAAAGGTGGAAACGTCACTGTCTGTAAATTTGATTTTAATCAGACTGAGCTATATTAAGCGTAGTATGAAATAAAACATATACAACGAGTCTTTGCGTGACCAGAATGCCTTCCATGATATAGTTTTTGAAAAGATATCCGTTTCTCACAAAATTTATGGTTTATAACTTTGAATTGAATATTTGTTAATATTTTTGAAAGGGTAGCCAGGCTAAGAAAGATTCTCATCAATTTTTACTCCGTTAATTTTGTTCTTTTCTTTTGTCGCTAAAAGACGGTCGACAAAAACAACAAATAAACTAATAGCTTACTTCACCAGCAATCGGCAGCAAAAAAAGTAACAAGTTGCATCAAACGGTTAGAATAGGGAGAATATTACGATATTAACATATAATTCGCAAACATTTTTTATTATTGTTTGCGTATCTTATTCATTAATCCGATTGAAGCAATGAACAATGTAATGACAGTTAAGAGAAAGACAAAATAAAAAGTAAATATTCAAACACGATGCAAGAAACCCGGACACGTTAACGTCGTTCCATTTCTTGTGTTATCATAATGTATTATTTCTCACCTCTAAGACATTTGACTGCAACTGGAACAGGTTCACCAAATTTACCGTTGAGTCTGGCATCTGCCATCTTGACTTCACAAAATTCACCTTTTCCGAGGATGTGATTGTCTTGCAAGAAAAGAGTGTCTCTTGGCAACTCCCAATAATCAGTACAGGAAAATTCATTATGGTTCAAAAAGCTCTGAGAGCTCGTGGCGTTATCACTGAAATCACCTTTAATGCTTATCATTGTATCAGACTCATTTCCAGGACCAACTGATATTAGTGATCTCGAAACTTGCTCTTCCTGTTAGTAAAAGATGAAACAATTGTTGTAAACATGTGTCAAAATTTTGTTCTAAGGCTTGTTCGGGAATTATAAAATATACACCCTTTTGAATTTGAAATGACATGACTGATGCCTAATTTTGATAAGTTCACGTTATTCTGAATTAGAATGAATGCGATTAAGTGGAAATTACATCCGTGCACAAAAATTATTCATTCTTTTCCGATAGCCCAAGGAGTACGGACCTTCAGAAATTGAAGCTACACGCCCATCAAAATTACATCATGCTACTATTTTGATGTCCCACTGGATTCTTTTCGTCAAGAATGTAAATATAAATCCTTTTTTTAAAGAACAAAAATCATTTCTGAAACATCGCTTTGAAGAAGGTGAAATTTTTACCGTTGCTGTCTCGAAATTTTCTCTTTTGCTTTTCTGAAAATATGAACATATTAACGTCACTTGTAGCTATTTATTAAACTATTTTACATTTTGTTTAAATGCTTTCCGATAACACGCCCCTGTTTAATGTATCACACGATGCATTCAACGTCCATAAAGTACTATTGAAAGCACAACGTGTGAAAGACTTGGTTTATGTACGCGATAGTCACTTTAAATGCAGTTTTGACCCATATATAATCAAGTAGTTGATACATTTATTAGAATGCTGAAAAGAACGCCACGAAATTAGTATTTCAAGAATCAGCATAAATACTCTGAAGGAAATTAGATTGAATTAAATTCTTGAATATATCAAGTTAGGGATTTCATTGTCAGTCAGTAAATCTGCTTATCCACACCGAAGACATTCAATCACAGAAAATTCATCCTGACAAGAAAAATCATCGTAACTATTCCGAGAAAAATACAATAATGATCATTAAATATGGATATGATAACTTTTCGCGTAAACGTTATGCAAAAAGTAATTCTTGCATACCAATTAAGAAACATACAAATATTTTCTAGAGTAGTTTCAAGCAAATTGAAACATTTCATAACCAAAGCCGGAGACAAAATGGAATATTCGGTCTTTGAAATTTGATCGCAACATCATCACATAACAGAGAAATCAGAACGAAAAGTTTCCGTTCAATTTTAGTCCATGATCACTTCCAGTATCCTAAACATTACCTCACCTTTAGCTTTTGTCTTTTTCTCTGTATGGCGGCAATAACGGCAAAGGAAATGATCAATGAAAGAATCACACATGTCGTGCTGAGACCGATTTGAATGCCGTCTGCTCTTTTCCTTTGATATGAAACTGTAAAATGAAAATGGCTATATTATTATTTCTGATATGTGAATATCTCCTTCTTTCACTGTGCACTTAGGTGAATTGGGCATACCTGAAAAGGCGCTAAACTCCTTTCACGTGCATAAAATATATTCCTTTGCAAACGTTTAAACTTAATTGCTAAAACGGGTTTTATAAATGGGGCAAGTCATTGTACATTTTAGCAGCAACACTGCACAGTTTTTAGAGGTTTGCTTTCTGGTAATCTAACATTTAGAGGCGTTTTTAACACGATAAGTCTTTTGAGAACAAAGTTTGGTCTCCATGAGGTACTTGAAAGTTTTATTTAATGTAAAGTGTCTACAAAACTTGTTTTATTACGTGAGAATACTTCATTTTAATTGGGAAAGGTCTCAATAGTTTTTCAAGTAAATTAAAGTATATAATTTCCATTATTCTACCTGATGATTGTGCGACTACTGGTGTAGATATACTTGTTGTTTCTGACGTAGGTATGGCTGATGTTCCTAAGTTATCCTCTGTATATTCTGAAATAGGAGATTCAAAAAGGGACAGTTGCTATGTAATTACTTAAGCTTGCTTCTAGCCAACACTTAATGTGAAGTCATAAGTAATAAAGAGAAAATAAAGGTATATATACTGAAGGAATAGATAATGCCGTACAAAGAAAACGGATGATCGATTATCCTAATTTTTTACCTGACCATGCACTGCTCCTGAATACAGATAAGCAACACATCCAAAAAGCGTATGTGGGAAAGGTATTCGTAAGGTTTTATCAGTAAGTAATTAACCCTATCCGTAATATATGACTCAGGTACCTCACTGACTCTAAAAACATTGCTGCCTAGATATTATGTGCTTTTCCCCCAAAAATAATGAACTATAATTTAAATTTTTACCTTGTACTTCCCTTCTGGTTGACGCTGTTGTCTCGGGTAGTGTTATACTCTGTGTTTTCACGGCAACTTCCAGAAATTGTGTAGTCATGGTAACTTCTATAAATTGTATCAAAAAGGTTACAAAGTGACGTAACAAAGGGCAAGCAAATTTAAATTTGCGATGCCCTGCTTATATATGTCATCATGGAGTACAATAGTATCATATGGATATCGCCAGTACAAACCGGTTTACGGTCTTTGCAAAAGTGAATGCTAACAACGTAGATTATTTCAATAACTCTCCGACGGTTTCTTTTAGCCAAACGATAGTAGGTACCATTTTAGGTCGTTTTCCATTCTGTAGATATCTGTACAATGCACATTTCACCAGTTCACCGCACCTGATACTGATGTATACTCAGTTCATACGTTGTTGTAATATAATGAGCTAAATGGGTTTCATTGCGAATATTCAAAATTTGTGTCATATCCCATGACTGATATAAAAATCGATGTAAAGTCTTTCCTTTTTTCTCTGACACTGCTACTAGTATTCCAAATCTTACCTGTTTCTTGTAATACCATAAGATAGAATGTAATGTTTTGTGAATATTCGATGAAATCATTGTCGGCGTGACATGTATACTGCCCAGTGTGATTGCGTTCTGCTTCTTGGATTGTCAGTTCACTTTTAAGGCTAAATAAATCTCCGCTTGTTGTGGGTATATCCTTTATCGTGTAAGAAACATCATCATTAGAAATCAGGATGGCATTGTGATACCATTTGATGTTCACCTTTGATCTGCTTAGAATTACTTCGCACGATGCGGCGAAATTTTCTGATTGCGACACAATCGAAATATTGGTACTAGTGTTGACATACTCCGACGATGGTAGTTGCAGATTCACTGAAAATGGCTCTGGTGCGATAAAAATAAACGTCGATTAAATTTGCGGTTGTTACGGAAAGTTATTAAGTTAAAGGGAAGAGTCAGACAGAGAAAGATAGACAAATGTTTGTATAGGCTTAGATACAGACATAGACCGACAAAGATCTGTATCTATGTCCGAGCAAGTAGACGTTATTTCTCAGTGACAATAAAAAGTTTTCCGATTTGTTCCACATTATTTTGCATATAAGTGTCGAATTCGTTAGATCTGTGATCCGAGATCGCATCTGTCAGTAATTATTTGATTCTTTCATGGTATGTCAACATGTACAAATGACAAAGTGGTACAAGAAAGTTTGAACTCACCGTACACTGTCAGTTTCACATGTGTTGTACCTTGCCTTTTTATACCTGATGGGTATCTGATAAAAACTCTACATTTGAATATGGCACTATCAGTAAGAGTGACATCATGGATGGTAAGGTACTGAATATCATCAATGTTAAATTTTTTATCGTCCACGTACTTCCCTTTATGACGGACAAATCTTTGTGCGATAAACCGGCCATTTCTAGTAGTTCCTGGAGATGGGTGTGTCAATTTTGTCCACCTGACTTCTTCGATATTGGTTGTATCGGTGTCACCTGTATTACAGAAGAGTTTCACAGTCTTCCCAACTGTCGTATTAACTGTATTCTGTGATAAGTTCATCCCTGCTGATGACCCTGGATATGGACGAGGGATGATTAAAGTAAATATTTAAATCTGACTGGGAATGATTGTGTTTAGGATTAGCGATTGTATTTTACATGACTGTAATATTCTAAGATTTTGTCTGCCAACTTGTCCAGTCTCGCGTATATATATTTCAAATTCGACCAGATGAAACGTAAAATATTGCATATACTCAATAGAAAGCAGTTCTATTGTTGTTTTATTGACGTATTGTTCGACATTTTCGGAAACGCTCGAGGGTTAAGAGATGCAAGACTACCTTTACCGATGTTTCTGTTATTTCTCACGTACATCTGTTGTTTTTACATGGCATCACTCTGTCTCTGAATCGGAGAAACGTTTGAAATTTATTTTTATCGCATTTGAAATAGCTAAGAGCCTAGTTTATAGTGTCAAGAGACACTATAAACAGGAGTATAAGACTCTCGGGATGTTCCCCTTCAAGTATCGTTCCCGATCATCAGAAAGTAAAATATTTCAAGTTTTATGACTCTTTCATGCCTGTATCATAATCTTCCAAATTGGCGCGAAGAAACTAATATTTCACAATCACAATACATTAGCATCCTTGGACGTCATTGATCAAGCTGAAACTCCTCTTTGTTTGGATCGTAACAATACTGGCGCCACGAAATACCAGCATGGTATCGATAACATGGGCTTACTCGTTTACACATTTTAAAATTCTCCAAGAGTAACTTATCCCTCATGGTATTCAGCGTACTACCGCCATGTTCTATCGTATTTCAACCAATCGTAATACTGAGCTGTTATCGCCGTTTTTATTTATTCATGGGCGTGGATTTGAAACAATTGAAGACTGAAGAATTGTAGCATGGCACGTACGGGCAAGTGATAATTTGTATTTTTATATCTTTTATATCTTTTCTTACGTCGGTAGAAATCAAAGTACTGTATGCCATTGTCTTATTGTATTAATTATGGCGTCGGTCTCCTACATAGCCAAGATACTATATAAATGGACACACACACATACACACACGGCACTAACAGAGGAGACACACCAACTCAGGCAGAGACACTCACAGGTAGACTCATGTATCAGCGGCTGGGCAGTGAGGCCTAGCCACGGTTCTGTGTTCAATAAATAAGTTTCATGTTCTACATCATCACTTCTTTTATATGATATGTCACCTGTAATAACGACGACAAACGGAATCAGTTTCCTACCATCCTCATGACTCGCAGACTTACAACAATTGAATGATAACAAACAATAGCGGAGCAAAATCAAATTTGTTATCTGCGTTGGGACATAGTACTCATGACAGTAATATTGATTATTCCGAATCGAAGATCATTAGTGTCGTTGGCACTAGCCAGAGGTTAGACAACACATGATGATCTACCCTTGACATCATGTGTAATTAATGTTATCACATCGAACGAAAATTTCTATGTCCGAGCCTATGCGTGGAAATGGTAATTACAGCATGGTAGTCACAGGCAGCGCTCCATTTTCCAATCACCATGCATACGCCTAAAATTGCTTTCAAATAATTTAGAAGACTAGACACAACATTGTCCATATCTTGTCGTGTATGTTTACACTTTAATTTATAATATCGTCCAATTCAACTGCAGTTACGTGTCGTACGCCCGGAGATCTACGCGAGCTTTTTAACGGAACAAGTGCACGATATTTTTTATCGCCCAGAAAAGAAGCGCACTGAACTCAGGTACCTTCGCAGCGGTCAAGATCACCTCAACAAGCCGGCAAGCATCGACGATGCTATTTAACTTTTTCAATATGAAATGTGATTTAAGTCCAAGCCAATCACTATAATCGGACGATACGCCAAATAAATGTCATTGTCGTGCGTATGTAGTGGTTTCTGAACTGCTTTGAGGTTCATTCAACTACGGTCACCGCATTGGCCTTGATTGAACCAGGAAAGCACTTGTACGGATTCGAGGAATTACAATACCAGTCAGACATTATCTGGAAATCTCTATTCACGCCCAAAACATTGAACACATTGTTAAAATTCCAATGATCGATTGCGTTGTCCACTATACACCAACAAGAGCAATGTTCGCTTCCTTTGCACATTTTCGTTCAATAGAATAAATGGCATGTGTTCAAAATCAAGATTATAATATCACAGATATCATAATTACCTAATAATCATACACTGACTTAACATACTTTTTTTTAACAAAGAAAGAATTACACATCTATCTTTCAAGATAAAAGGTCACATATTTTCCAAAACTGCATCAAACTTTGAATGCAAATCCACACAACGTGTAAAAAATTACGCGGAGATTGTCCCTCAGAGTTCTGAGCTTGAAACTTATTATACTATGTCCTCACGAAGAATAAGCGGTGGTGAGTTACAGATTCATTAATATTCAGTGATTTTCGTGATTGTTAAGTTTACAGAAATCATCGAAAGATTCAAACAACGAGGTATTTTAACGAAGTTAGTATACGCAACCCGTTCTTACTTGGTGAAAAGTTTTAAATACATTGCCGATGTACAATAATCTCGACTGCAACGTACAGTGCATTATTATTATACATACCTGAAATCACAAACACTACAACCAAACACCAACGCAGTCGACTTCCACCATTCATCTTGACATAACTCAGTCTAGTATTTGTGTAGAGATTTCAGTGTAGAAATTTTAGTAAAGTTACAGGAGCTTGCATATCGTGTCATGCTGAGAGGTACACCTATGAGAAACAGAGTCCTTCCCCACCTTATAAAAACATCTCATGGGCTTAAAGGTATACTGTCACCTGTTCAAATTTTGCCACAGTTACCATGGAAAGAGAAAATCTAACCAATCACAGATTTTAAGCGGGTGGCCGCTTTTTAAAAACAGCGCCCTCACATGGGCATTTTGAATACCAAGGAAGGCCCCTTTGACCATATATGGGCATATTTAGATTACAGGTGACTGTATACCTTAAAGGTTACATCACTTGCTTAAGTCATCATAATGGGAGATCCCCTACTGTAATGACGTCTACTTCTATAGATAAACCTGTGCGGGTATCGACACGACAGTATAGCTATGTGGACAACTTTATTTCTTTCACCGACGTTATAGTTGTCAATTTCCTACGGACATCATATGATAATGTAATGATCACGATTGGAACTACTTTAGGATAGGGGCCTAATTGGATCTTCATATTTTTCAAATTTCTCAAAAGTGTTAGGTGCTTTATAGCTATATGTTGAAATATTACAAATTACTCATAAAAACGAGTGTACGACCTAAACAGAAAAAGTAGATGAGGTTACATTTGCAGATTAAACATACATTACTTCACCATACTTCACCATCACGGTAATTTATTTGGTAAAAATAAAGACATCTTCGAGTCGAAAGGATTTCTGTGGGCGCCCCTAATCATACAATATATTGCTTACTCTAATAACACCCCCGTTTAATCTTGATTAGTGAGGAAATACAATCTGTGGCTAATATTCTTCACTCTTAACCTCTTCTTGTCCGTAGAATTTCTTTAAATCTATATTGCCCTCACCCCTTTACCCCCCCCCCGTATCCAAGAAGCCTAGCTTGTACATATTTTACCACAGTCTGAGAACCAAATATATAGCTCTAATGGAACTAATTGTAAACCTTGCCCTAGGTGCGGAGTGCAGATCATTATAGCAAAGTATCATACTTTGCTATTTATAGATACTTTTTCGAAGAACTAATCTTTAATTAATTAATTTTATCTGTTTTGATTCAAACGCCAAGGAATCGAGTTAAACTGAGATTTACTGTTGGAATTACGAAATGTTCACATGACACAAATCGTTCATCATATTGATGTGACACGGAGCATACGATTCCATTAAATGGGCATAGGACCTGTTTTAAAATCATAAACAATGGTACATGTTTGGGATTTACAAAGTTTATAAACATTAAGAATGGCAATGTTAATGGAGTAGTGTGAGTGTCAGGGCTAGAAAAAGTCATTTATGAGTCTCTTTTGTAGTTAAAATTCTATCTGAGCAGGTTGTACAATCATTTCTCAAATTTCGAAACTGTACATAATATGAGGAAGAATACTAGGTAATAATTTATGAAACTATTTTTAAAAAATCACAAGTTACAATGAATATTCGTTAGAATGTCAATATGTACAAGTGGACCAAAATGACGAGTGCAAGGTATATCTTTCATCTGTAGATGCTTATCATGTTATCAAGGCTGAACGCCGTGTTTTGGTCAAGCATTCAATGTACGGATCTGAGGGCGCTTTCTCCCATAGCTTTACACAGGCACGTGAATGTAGGTATATGATAATAACCCACTAACCCCCAATGGAGCAATGAGGAGTAAAGTGTCTTGCTCAAGGGCACAACACTGTGCTGGAGTCTCGAACTCACCATCCTCCGACAGTGAGTCCGTTACCCTAACCACTGGGCCACGGTGCCTCCTATTTGGTTTTAGTACATTACATAGCGATATAGTTTATACCATAGAATGCCCTCACAAATGTAATCTGGAAGTAAGCTGTCTTGTAGCGTGATATCTGTAGAAGGCGTCTACTGTATCATAATATCGTCGTCATGCTTATTTCCTCACAGTAACTCGTCAGTTCCTCAGTAACTCGTCAACACAATCAATATCTTCCTCGAGCCGTTTGCTTGTGGATGCTGAAAAGCAATTAAATTTCATACCGATTATTAGACACATTTGTAATTGTTACCTGCACACTATCCTTTGGACGTTAAAATGGAACAGGCACACCACAAACTTTCCAGAATGAAGAAAACTACTATTACTGTAGTTAAAGTCAAGGTCATACCGTACGCTATCTCTAGGCTTGTTCAGCAGCTTATGTAATCAAAACTACCGAGGGCATTCTTCGACCGTGAATTATAGCACATCCTAATATTTGTATGCGTAAAGGACGATGATCACCTTATCACTAGTATAGAATAGAGGTTTAAAAATCTTATATTACATAAAACACAGGTTTTGATCATGGTATTCAGCAAATGGTCATATATGAGTCTCTGGTGCATTCGTAGTTGTACTCAAGGTATTGTATTGTCGAGTGAAGCCGAATATACAAATTTATCAAAAACACTGTGGCTTTGTGTAGAATTTTACCATTGATACGGAAATGTATAGGGATATGCGTACAGTAGCTGAAAGCAGGCTTCTTTCCTAAGTTACATTTGTTCTGCAGTTTAAGATGATGAAAATATTAGGAAACTGCGTCGTCGCAAGGAAACGTAGATATTTACCCAGCGATAAACAACGGCACCAACAGTAAAAAGCGAAAAAGGAATATCGGAATTATAATCATAATTTTTAGTGATGACGATACGATTATTAGAGGCGTGACGGGGACGATGATGATCATGATTATAATGTTGGTGGTTGTGGATGATAGATGACGGAACAAATAAAGGAAAAAATAATACAGAATTCAAGATAAAAATAAAAAGATATTCAAACATACACTTCCTTTTCTTCCGTCTTCGCCACATAGGCGTTACCACGAAGACCAGGATCGAAATAATTATAACTGTAATGGCTACTGTCACGATTTCTGTTGTTGACGATTTTAAGATTTCATCCATTTCATATGTATCTAAAAGTCAACCAAGAAAACAAATCAGTGTTATTGTTAACTTTTTATTTATTTGTTGCCTTTGTTTGCACGGTCAAGTTGCTTTAATCGGCTGTAATATTGTCCTTTCCCCGCGAAAGTATTTATACTTTCGTGACAAAAAAAACTGTAACACGACGAAAATATCCATTGCGTTTCATTTCTTTTGACTTTATCGCTGAAAGATTATACAACAATTCTATTTTATTTTTTTATTTTTTTATTAATTAACAATGCAGCATGTTCAACATCAAACACTTCCTGTCATCGGTGTCGGGGGTTGATACCAACATTCAAGATCATTTTTTCCGCAGAAATGTTCAATATCTCATAGCAATTAGATTTTGTACCGCATAAAATTCGTGGTTCTTGCATTGGATTTTCAACAATATGTCATCAGAATTAGCTAATTGAGTTAATTGAAAGTACATCATGCCGCGGACTGTTGAGTTTTCGAAATCATTTTACTGAAAAGGATTACTGAGAAAGATTAAAACTCAAAGGAGAACAAAGATATTTGAACTTACCACGAACTTTGAGCATAACGCTGCCTTGAAATTGTTCTCCTTCATTTGTTACCACTATGCAACAAAAACAGTTTCATCAGCAAGACTCACATTTTTGATAGTCAGTGAAAAAACGTCCTTGATAATGTACTTCTCTGGTTTGATATATTTCTTGGATCCACACATTGCTATTTGTGCGATAAATGGTCCATTGGATTTTTCCCATCTGACAAAGCCCACTTTAACGTCTTGTGGAAGAAGGGAATCAAGGGGACATGTGATATTTACATCCTCGCCCAGGTCAACGGGTAGTGTCTCTTTGATTTCCTTGGAAATAGCGTTATTCACAGGAAGTCCTGAAAACGAAATAAATCACGATGATGGTGGTGATGATGGTGATTGTCATTATCCTTATCGTTATTAAAAGTACATGTATTGTAGAAGAAGTAGAAGAAGAGGAAGAAGAAAAGATTTCTCATATGAATGTTCAATACTAAAATCAATCACCTGTACTGAAAAGTACATATTAAAACACAGGGTCTATGATTTAACCAATTCAAAAGCACGAACAATTCATCGAGTCGTTTTTGTAGCTTACCATTTATGGAATATAGTATATTTATACAGACCACAAGATATGTACAGTGTAAGTAAGGCGATACCAAAGTTAAAGATTCACGTCCGAATTTAAATAGGATGATAAAATGCAATAATTTTGGGTCGCACCTACAAAATGTTTTCCCCAAAAATGTGAGTGAATTGTAGAAACTAGAGTGATTTAATTACAGACGAAAAATACAATTGTTCCAAAGTACAATATATTAAATAATGAAAGCAAACGTGCAGTAATTTTAATCTTCCCTGTGCCTTATCCAAAATGGAATACACAATAAATTATCTATTAACTATAATGATTAATATTACGTAAAGGGACTATTTCTGCATATCAGAACACAGTAGTCGCCATCTTAAGGAAATGCCATTAATGCTGCGTCATCTATCAGTGGCTAACTGTCTACACTAATTTGTTTATCCCACTGCAATGATGTACATGCACGTCCGCTTTCGAAACGTTTCAGGTATTTCAACTGCTTTAATGCGATTTTTGGTTTCGATTAGAAGTCACTGAGCTCAATTCCTTTGAAAATGCATTGCATCATTTCACCTACAGTGTCCATGCCTGTTTTTATCTGACGCAAAAGCCTATTTACGCTTCAAGGCCTTCGACACGACATAGTGGAAGAATGTATTTACTTGCCCAACATTCTTTCGATTGATCTCTGGGATACACGACAAAAGTTCTTGTTACCTCTTGAAACCTTGAGCTTAAGTTCATAATAACCTACATCCATTCCTCGGCTCAGTTTTGTTTACGTGATTTCTAAATCTGTTCGGATATCATTTTATGACAACAAAGGGTTATTTCATCATCCTGCCATGTGGCGTGATTTAAACAATACACAACAATGGCATTTGTACCTCGTAAAGTACCCTGTTGTTAATGATCTACAGACAGTTATCAAATACCCAATCTAAACACCAAGGTATACCAACGTAGTATTGTGAGTTTTGAAGCCAAATACTAGTAGACTTAATATTTATAAAAGTAAGTTACGTAGACAACAGCGAAAACTCTAAAAAAAGATGAAGATATATAGGTCTTCTCTTCAGGAATTCGACATGATCACTAAGTTTACTTTACAATACGTATCAGATTCAAAGCAAAACTTCTGTCAAAAGAATAAACAAGCACACGAGGTTTATGAAGCTTGGAAAATTTATGTCTTACCTGTACACATGAGAAATATCGCCAAAAACAAACGCATTCTGTCGCTTTCCGAAAATAACAAGTCCCGCGAAAGTGGAATAAAATGTTCAGATACGACCATGAGCCTTACTTGAATTGTACTTTGTTGTACTATAGGTGAAGTATAGGTGAAGGCTGGCCGAACCTTTGGGTCAAACTGTGCCGACCGTACTGTTGCATCATCAACATGTACTTTTAAAAATCAATTGCCTTTTAGAGGGTACCATGAATTGTTTATGAGGGTCATTGAATAGATTAAAAGGTAATCTAAGGACTGTTTATAATTATTGCAAATTTTATCCATTATTATCCATTGTGCCCGTCTATTTAAACAGTTATGATCATTTTCTTACTTATTTCTTATTTTGTCTAGTTGTTTTACCCATTGGCTAAATGTCGAAAAGGTGTTGACGCATTTTTCCAAAAATAAGATTATCTTGCCTGTGTCAGGAAAGAGGGATAATGTTTAGAAACGTGAAAGACTGGTTTTTTTTAATTTTGGGGTTTTTCGAATGTCTCTGAAGAGAGTACAGAGCAACGCGACAATTTTTCAGGGGGTCACCAACGAAGAACTGGACCAAGGACACCTAAAGGTTGCATCGTTCTTAAACAAAATAGATCTGGCAGGTTTATCTCGTCTGTGCATGGTCATGTTGTTAACTTGAAGAATTGGTCGATTAAGGCCAGGGATGCCGTTCGAAGACAAACATTTGCGTCGGGCATGATTTTTATCTCTTAAACTTTGTTTTCACTGTCTTAGTTTTTCGAAAGTCGGAAATTTTATTTTTCCCTAGAGTTAATTAACACTGGGACGGTGGCCATTTTGAATATCAAATATCGGGAAATCTTAGGTAAATTGTCTCACTGGTACCAAAGTTTGCATGGTGACCCCTGATTTTATTCTTGCTTTGGTAAGAGAATGGTTGAAAGTTTAATTGAGGAAAGTTTGAGCAAAAGTTTCACTTTCACTTTCGAGGCGCGATTACCTTAACATTAAACCGAAATTCCAAACAATAACGTTTAAGGCGATACCGAAGGATTCAAATTGCTGAGCAACGGTTGCTAAGGTTCATTTCCAAAATCAATCAAAATGCAAAGTTTTCATGGTTTTCTTTGCATAATAAAGATTTACAGAACCATACGATTCCAAAAGACGCAGGTTTGTCGCGCGATTGGTCAGTGACGTCACACATATACAAATTTTCACAGCTCTATTTAATAAACGTTTCAGCTCCTACAAATGTGCACCAAATTTTCCAAAATTTCAGAATGTAACACATGAGTACCTGTTTAGAGCCCCTAGCATGGATTAAGTTATCTGTTCATGTACAAACGGTTTTTGAACAGGAAAATATCTACTGTGTCATTTTCTGAAATTTTGAAGGGTTTTACTGCGATATCTCATAAACGGTCGGGAATTTTATAGAAACACATGCTCATATATATTCTCATGTATGACTCCAATAATCCTACCAAAAGTCAGCTAAAGCGGTTTACAATTGAGAGAGTTGAAAGATTTTGAGCATTTTCAAAATACCAGGAGTCCAAAATCCATAGAAACAACGGAACGGTATGATTTTGCACGTGCAAAAGTGCGTGTTTGGCACGTTGCCAGCGATAGCAACCAACGCGCGCTTTGAATCCTTCGGTATCACCTTAACATTACTGTTTTTTATTCCAACAGAGGGCGCAAGAAAAGAATATTTAATTCACTACTCCTAATGGATGTAATCTGCTTTTGATACAACACTTCTTTGTGAATCTAAGGGAAGCCCATCTCTAGGGACAATGATAAACTGACGAACGATCAAGTGTACGGTACTCCGCAGTCCAATCAACTGAGGATGTCCAAGTGCCTAATGGTATTGATTTGTTTCAGCGCACACTTCTTTTGTTTAGTAGAGTCACACTTGAAATGCAGACAATCAAGCGGTATGTGTGAACACATTGAAGTACGCACTTTCCTTTTCATAAGTTAGTCACGTAATCTTTCCTCCCGGTATTCTATTATTACAGCCCTTTCATAATTCTAATGTAACATTTTGTACTGATATTCGAAAGAGTCCCTTGTGTCGACAGGATTTAACAGCTTTTTGCGAAAACTTTAGTCGAGTTTTATTTTCTTTGGCCTTTTTTGCCCCCGAATTTTGTGAAATATATCAATAATAAACAGATGATATAAGAAATCACGATACACTCTCCATTTCTCGATAAGGGTTATAGCTCACATTATGATTTAAGACCGGAAACTGTCCGACTACTTTTCCTTTTGATCATTTAAGGTTCTATCCTAAATCTGCGGTGCGAAGGCTACTGCATATTAAACTTTCATCAGTGCTTTAAACAGTTGAACAATAAAGTCATTAGATGTTTGTTCGATGTCAGTATGAAGTGAATATGATAGCTTTAGTTGCAAATATACAATTCTTGTAGAAGCCATGTAGAAAAGTAAGTAGCAGAATTTGGAGGTTGTTGAATTCAAAATCGTGCACACTATGTAAAATTATTGTGAAAAAATGGAAACATTGTTATCTTCTTGTAAAAGCAATGAGCTTAGTTTCTTATTCTACATATACCGAACGTCAAGCGCCCTATAGGATTCAATGGTACCTTGTTGATGATGTAGAGGGCCGCATTGTCTTCTTTGACTAAAAGTGAACAGGAACTGTATTGAACTCGACGATTTCGGGATGAAAAATTGATCAAATTACATTCTACATAGGAAATCCTGTTTTTGGAAAAATATGTATTGAAAAATTCAATAAACCCCATCGCAGCGACTTAAATACATCAATGATGAAAATGATTTTATTTTTAACTTTTAGAAACGTAGGCCTGGAAATGGAATATGTACCCTTGAGGCAAGAGACCATTTGCCATCCAGAAGTAGGGCAAAAGGTCACCAGCCCTCGGGCACATAGTCCCTGTTTGGGCTATAATATATAACTGTACATTGTATAATGTAATTTTCAGCCATTCAAAACACGAACTGTCTCTTTCACCTCATACCGACGTATGATACTTGCATTATTGCTATCTTCTCGTACAAGAAATTGGCCGAGCAACGGAAGTGTTTCACCTCACATCTTGTTGTTGTAACATTTTCAGTCCTTCATTACACGGAAAATACCATGTTTGTTTCACCCGATACCGATGTATGTATCGAACAGACTGACACATTGGTCCTTCAAAGTGGCGTTGGTGTATTGGACGACAATGCTGACAAATTGTGTGTCAACATCACTGAACATGGTGAGCAACTTTGTTCGCGTCTCGACAGTGAAATACTTAAGCTTTAGTTCAATTTTTCCAAAATGAAACTTTCAACCATTCTCTCGCCAAACCAAGAAGAAAATCAGTGGTCACCTCGCAAACTTTAGTGCTTGAGACATAAATTACGTAACATTTTAAGATATTTGCAATTCCAAATGACCGCCATCCGTTTTATTGGGAATAATAAGATTTTTTGATAAACTAAGACGGTGAAAATTTCCCTAACTGCAAGAGCACTGAGCTCCCAAAGTGAAAGGTAAAAAACGTATTGTAAAAAGTTGAAAGTCCTAATCTCTTTCCTTTAGTCGCATTCTACCTTAAGAAACTAATAAGCTATGTCACTTTTGATTAATATAAGCTGATTTAGCGGATATACATAAAACGTTTTAATTCGAGCGGGCATTTGGGTTTTTTATGTTCGTGTATTTTCCAAAGAAAATCATCTGTGGCCCTTGCGTCGTTGTAGCGAAACTTCCATTGCAGTTGTAAAAGTGACGAAAGATTATTGATTTGATTCGTTCGTACGACAATACTTGAGATACAATCTTCCAGTATAGTGCATTCAAATTACATGCAGTGAACGAGGTTTTTGCATACAGTCAGCGGTATAGGTTGGCAAACTGAGATCTGATAACATAATTTTCTTACTGTTATACTATTCCTACACAAGAGCGTCAATAAGACGTCCTTGACAATGACCACTGTGATAAGGAAATATCGCGTGAAAAATGCACCAACGATTGTGTATGTTGATGATGCCATTTTCTTGCAATGGTAAGAGAAAAAACGAATTCTAGGCATATGCAGATAATCTTTCGCACAATCCATTTGTAACATAGGGAGTCGTTAGGATTACCAATGGAGTTTTCCCTTGCTAAAGGCCCCGGCCAGAGAAAAGCCTTTAGTTCGCATCGGAAAGTTTGTGTCTGTGAACTCCTTAGTCATACAATAGCTACATTTCTTCGAAAAATTAATGTCACGCAAAATCATGAGATCTTCGAAAAGTAACATTTAGATTTTTCGCAGCTCAGGAGACAGAGGTCATTGAATGTGTGTCTGATCGACATCGTGACGTTGGATATAGTAGGAGTGAATTGAAGCATTTCAATGGTGCTTGGGTGCTTAAAATTTTATCACCTTACCCGAAAATTAACCAATCTACGTACAGCTGGTGGTTTAAGACGAGAACGCCAAGAAAAATTGCAGAAACTACTGTATTCATTTACGGTAAGTTGGCATTACTGACATCTATTATATTCATTAAGAATTGTTGTCGTCACTGCGTCGATAGAGTTCACTGTAATGCTGAATCATTACAGGTGTAAGCCTTTAAAATTAAGGTAGAAATCTCTTCGTGGACAGATATTTTGACCCTCAAATTTTTACAATACTTTTCTAACGGGGTTATTTTTTCTAACGGGGCTCGTCGTCTAATTTAAAAAAAATAACTTTTTGCCTCAGAATTATATCAGGAATGACGGCCGTTTTGATTTTCGAAATGCTGGTGTATTTAGAGCAATTTGTTCCTCCGGTATCAACATTTGCACTGTGATCCCTGAGTTTTACAGTCGCTTTTAAAGGGGAATGGTTGAAAAGTTTTCTTAAGGAAAGTTTGCGCAGAAGTTAAAGTCTTTCACTTTCGAGGCGCAAACCACCTTGATGCCAACGCCTCCTATTACATGAATACCTGGAATTAGTAAGCAACTACTCAAGGAAGTAAGAAAGATTGGTCAATCGGGAAATGCAAACTCCGTACAGAGATTGTAGCGGCGTTGATAATTATATCCTAGCTAGGGAGTCTCAGCAGTAGCAACACTGGTGGTGGGGGCGCGCGGTCAACGACTCGGAGCCCCTCTAGCTTGGTTCAAATTATCCAATCCTCACTGCTGCCCCAACGCGCTTCAGTCTCAGTGTGGAGATGGGGGGCATTGTTGACCTCTTAAAGACCCATTATTTATTTGATGTGATTACTTCCACTTATATTGACACTCGAATAGACATACATATAGTACTAATTTTAAAGTCGTGCCTTATTTTTTCTTGTGTCATCACAGATGGCTCTACTTTTCCATGGTATGTTGAGACGCAGAGTGGTAGGCGGCTGTCCGTTGGCTGCCATATGAGTGAACGTAATGCCATAGATGTCGGGTTAACAGACAACCGAGGGAATCTGGTTTTCGACCTGGTGAACGTCGATGGAGAGGCATACAGTTGCAATAAACATGTTAAAAATGATATTGACGTATCTATTCACAATAATATATTCGTAATGGACATTGAAAACGTCAGTTGTGAAAATGAAGGTTTCTATGAATTAACTACAACAACTGAAATCAGCTTTAATGTAAGGAACATGTATTTACATGTCAAAGGTACGTGAAGAGTTATTGTTTCATTCATTCATTCACCGTTTATTCGTTCATTCGTTTATTGATTCGTGAACACGATCGGAAATAATATGGGATAATTTGATTTTCGCATTTTCAAATTTCTCAAAAGTGTTAGGTGCCGTATAGCTGAATGTTGCAATATTGTAAATTACTCACAAAAACAAGTGTGTAATGTAAAAGAAAGCAGATGAGATTACCTTTGTAGATTAAATCGACATTATTTCGCCATCCAATTATCCCAAATTAGTTCCAATCGTGTTCGTGACTATCTATCTACAATCACCCTCTAAAAATACAGTTCGATAAGCGATTCCGAGACAAGTTATTGCAAGTCAATCCTACATGGTTATATGTCAACGTCATTAATTAATTAATTAATTCATTCATTCATTCATTCATTCATTCTTTAATTCGTTAATTACTTAACTAATTAATTGATTAATTAATTAATTAATTAATTAATTAATTAATTAATTAATTAATACGGGCCATTGTTGATCACGTTTGCTTTCGCATGCTATTGTTGACTTAGTCTGTATCTGTTGATATCTAAGAAGAAAATGTCTTTCATCTAAAAAAATAAAGAGATACTGCAGGTTTATAAGTGTTAATATTGAGACATTTACGGCTGGTACAGATGCAGAAAACAACATTGCATTTATTCGCATAACTATTATAATAAAAAACATTTCTTATTCAAATGCTAACCAAGAGACTTGTCATCAGCGAACTTTCTTACAAACGGACGTTTCAACGAGTACATGTTTTCCATAGTCTACGATACTTCAATACCATAACTACACAGAATTTGTACGCCTTTCGCTAAAAACTCTTGAACTTACTAATTTCAGTTAGAACTCTCCATCACAATGTGCAAACAAGTGTCTTATTAGCGTATAGTGAGTGATATTGAGCAAGGAAAGGTGTTAATCATTGTCCAACTTCCTGTGATAGTCACATCCATGAGTTCACTTCTGTACTGCGGAACTTCACTAAATGGGGCCTTCATCGAAAGGGAAAACCGTCAAATCAATGGAGCTTTAAGACTTTAATAAGGTACTATCAGAACCTTTCCTGCATCTTGTTACAGAAAACATCACTGTTAATATTTTTCCCGTAAAATTGCCGAAGAGTTATGATGATTTTGCTGTTCTTCGCTGTGCGGCGTCTACAGGCCATCACTCTGAACCGAGAAGGATAAGATGGTTTCATGATACGAATGAAATTCTGGTAAGCAGAGCAACAGAGTATCAATGAATTTTTACAATTTTTCAAGAGAAGAAAGGAAGGTGTGGAAGTGTATGGTAAACAGAAAGCAAAACAACCCATGTCGATCTCCACTAGAATATGGCCAGGGCAAAATCCTAAACTGATAACAGTCACGCGGGCTGATCTTTTCCGAATTATTACCAGCACCCGAAGGTTGTGTATAAACGAAAAAGTGTTATTTTCAGATGTGTATATCGACATTATATCGAAGAAATCAATGTGATAACACATACAAATCTAAAATAACTAATACAGGGTAAAGATATCGTTCAACAATTACAACTAGCATTTTCTTGTTATATCACCTTATTCTTGCCACAATCTCTCTAATTAATTTTAGATGAACTACAGCAAAATTGAATTAAATATCACAAACTTTCAGTTTGATGACGTTGGTACATACAGTTGTCAAATTCAAACTTCGTGTAGGACTTACTCAAGTCAGAAGATCGGCGTGTATCTGGAATCAAATATCTCTCATCTCACAGGTATCGTTATCTTTATTTCAAAATTAAAATATATGAATAAAGTTAAGTTGGTATTGTATAGAATCCTAAAAGTACCAGATCATATCTTTGATTAATTTAAGGCTGAAAATACTAAATGCAAATATCTACGATTTTATTTGTTTACTTGTTATCATAAGGGTACACTGTTAATGTTTACGTGATATGAGTTAAAAAGTGTTCCTGCGACAAATTCTGTACGAAATCATGCATCGCCTCGGCGACTACCCAAGGCAAACCTCTTGATCAGGTCAGGTTCAATAATTTCAGTTTTTGCTCCATTGCCTCATTGCAAGGAATTAAAATGTATGTGAGGTTTTAGAAGGTTAACTATTATCTGTTATAACTATTTATTTTCATGATGGCCTAAAATGCCATATATTAAGTTTACATTGTGTTTCGAGTATGTCATTAAACGCCAAACAGTTCTAAATCGAGTAATGTCTAGTGTCTAGTTGTCTTAGCCCAGTGTTTAGGAAGGTAGAATTGCCACTTAACCCATACATGTAGACTATTACAATTAGGTAAGCAGTTTCGGGGATCCCCTTAAGAGTAAAGATTCCTCTAAATTAAGAGGTCTACTTTGGGATTGTAGTCATAGTTAATAGTTTACAGGGGCAAGTTATACACTCTAAGTTCATAGTAATGATTTCCTACAATCCATCAAAAAGAGTAATTTGACATGAGATGTGAATGTAGTGTGTGATAAGTCCATACACACTATTGTCAAACGGGTATCTTGGTAACTTAACAGAGCTCGTGTAGAAATACACATAGCTTGGGTAATAACGATAATAATAATCAACGATAATAACGAGTTATTACCTGATATCGCCTATTCCTATGTCATATCAGCATGGCAAACTCTAAATGTAGTTCAGGAACACTCCAAAACTGATGACGTTTATCCTCCATATTCTCGATGTTTACCCTAAAATATCATGCTGATATTATACGGTAAATGACGCCAAAGTGGAGCGAATGGACATCGGTATATGATAAAATAATATGCATAAACTATTATATTACAGCTTTTTCAATACCTGTGAATTTTGTGACGTCATCAAAAGCTGATAATGTATCCGATTATAATTGTGACCCAGAGGTTTTCTACAGCTACAAAGTCCCTTGGATTGACAAAACTAAAATAATAGCAATAATGTATACCTCTTCCCGGACCCCATGATGGCCTGAAGCAAACTTTGTTCCTCACTTGCACTTGGCTTCATCGCTTACGTCATGTCGTGCAAAGTCTCCTTTTTTCCATTATAGTCTTGGACGGGGTACATAATAATGACCGAAAATATATTTTACAGTGCAAATATGGTGACGCTGGAAAACTTGTCTTGTCTTTGTCCTATTGTCTCATTACAGACGTAGTGTGCACTGAAATGAACACCTGGAAATACATTGCATTCGCGAGCTTGTCAATAACAGCTGTACTAAGTATACTGGTAATCCTTATTGCATATTGTTTCAGAACAAAAAGACGATCCGGTGAGTTGGAATGTTTATTTGTGCGCGTGTAGCTATTCAGTTTACAGAATAGAAAGACAGACAGACAGACAAACTTTTACTTGAAATCTCTGTGTAAAGTTATGGATATTGTATCTCGTCCGAATGCAGATCTGTGATTGCAAATTCCAAAACATGAAAACGGGGTTTCCATCTCTAGAAAAATATAATTATGAAAGGACATGGGATATCTCAGCATCAACATACATACGCGTCTGAAAACACTTAAGTAATATTCATCAATAAAAACGGGACTCTTTTTTCAACTTATTTCTGGAACAAGACAGAGCCATGGACGTTGCCCACTTGGTTCAGATATTAGACAAAGAAATTGTAAAATTTAAGGGTGACTCATGATTGAAAAAAGCACCGCGCTGAAATATTAGAATTATTTTTGGTATCGAAATATATTCTCAAAGGTTTTTGACTGTATCAGGTTCTCTCTTCTAAATATGGCTACAAGTTATGAAAATACTGAAAATTGTATTTGTTTTTTCCAGAACAATCTGCAAACGTATAGGTACATCTGTCAACGGATCGTATTTTTTATGACTGGAAACTCTATCCTCGAATGCGAAGAGCTCGTAATATCAGAGTTCTGATTTAATGAAGGACGCCGGGAAGTTTATTGCTTAATTTATTTATTTATTAAATTATAAATGTATTAATTTATTTATTTATTGATCAATTTATTACCAATTCATTATTTATTACTCATTATATGAGTGTACAGTTACTGTATACTGTAAGCTTATTTTCATCAGTACTACATTGAAAATCTTGTGAAAATACAAATGAAAAAGCAAGATATGAGAGAACGAGAATGTTAGTTTATGTCTGTAACATCCATACAGTACGTATAAGGTACGGATAGTTTAAGTCATTTATTTCCTTCAAGGACACAATTTTCGAACTCGACGTTGAGTAGAGTAGACCTGACGTAATTTCTTGCACATATTGAAAAATTCCGTATAATGTTTTATTTTGTATTGTAACATATACAAGACATAAAGGTTATCACATAGTCTAGGCTGTTACTATTCGATAGAAGAATTACGGAATCAGATAAATTTTTATATTTTTTACTGGTCCCTTTTGAATATACTTTTGTATGTTTGAAAAGATACAAAGAAGGAGAATTATGTGTATCTCTTCTTGTCGTCGAGAGTGACTCATTAACGAAACGCATTATTCAGATGCAATCGCACGGCATTCTAGTCCGATCGTTTCCATCCATTAGATTATTTACAAAGAGACTTTTTACTATCAATCTTCAGTCGATGCTCCGCTCCTTGAACAATATCTGTGATATTGTATGTTTCAAAGCGTTACGTTGGTGAAGCACATATTCCGTTTTCCTGATTATACAAAATCTTAAAGTGGCATGTACAGTTTGATATCAGCATGTGATTTGCACTTAAGAGTATCGTAGTTCATATCAGTAAAGCTATGATTGAATTCAATATGGTAAATCTAAGTTTATTTCATTCTGCACGCGCGAGGGCGCTCTCTACGCTCCCCAATCTTGGAGGAGGGGAAGCTAACAAAATACACTTCGCTGGCCCGCTCCCATCAAAAAAAGTCAAAACTTTCCATAGTCCTGTTTCACTTGATCTTTCTCTTTCCAATGACACTACTCCAACCAGCCAAATTCCACTCTGAACTTTTTCTGAGTTGCCTCTTTGTTGAATGCCCTTGGATGTAACCTTCCACAACATGAAACAAGACGAGGCGCTACGTATGGCACATAAGAGCTTTAATAGATCCAATACGGACCGGTGAAATTTCGGTTGAGATTTAGAAATCCGATGCTGAACCTATGATGTCACCCTTATCGCTCGCCCTCATGTGGTGACTTTTCAATTTTCCTTCAGGTTGACAATACCGACCTCGCTGTGAGTATTTCTAATCATGCCGAACGCCAAACAAAAATGACTGAATCTGAACAAACGCTTTTCTTTTCATCTCCATTTATTTTGAATTATCGAAGTGTAAAACTGCACTAAATATTATAAAATTAAACAAATGAATTCATCTGAAAAGTATCGAATCCACTCTTCCTATAGACAGAATTTTTTTTTGGTGGGG
>LD351928.1:20519-38890 GCA_001465055.1 Ptychodera flava | reverse complement strand
TATCACAGACCTAATTAATGAAGAGGACTCTATCCTCTCTGAGGACATGTAATCAAAGTACCCATTATTAACAAGTGGGGACTGTGTCATCAACGATGACTTGTTGTCTTAAAGATTATCACAGTTGTTGACTTGTTTTGATAACTATATGGGAGCGAACAGTGATGTTGTCACTATTTTTATGTCACGTGTCTGAAAGGTCACGACATTGAGATCGGGTTATTCTGCTGACGAAGGTTGTAGTGCTGCGACCGAAAATTTCAGTGACTGAAAATTTAGCGTGTTGAGATCAAAAGTTAAATTGACGGTAATAAACAATGATCACTACACACATACAAGCTGTGTTGACAAAAAGAATACTCGAAATTTCCGGATGACATGATTAGGGTCAGACACGGTAGTTCATATACAAAAGCAGAAAACCAGTCTGGAAAAACTTGCCGCAAGTTACAGCTTATGCCCATCTTGTACCTCAACACGTGGAATTCTGAACTTGCAACATTTATAACACAAGCGATCTCATCGTCACGGAAGTAGCTAGGAAATCGTTTTGGGCCGATGAAAAATAAGTCCACGAACCGGAAGAAGAAAACATAAAGTCGTACATTATTCGGACAACGCTCATAGAGGACAAAGCTTACATTTGGACGTAGAATAAGCCACTGACCGACGACTTGTGCCCACTAATTTGACTGTCCGTACAAGTGCAATATTTAAAACTGTCGTAAAAGATATCTATGACGTTAAAGAATTGTGCAACTTTGGTGAAATATACGATATTTTAAAAATTTGTTGGTAAGTTTTAATATAGGTTTATTATTTTCCACGAATATCTTTTTATTCCACTTTAGTTGACCTTGAAACTGCAGAAATATGCCAGGTGAAGATAAACCAGTTGATCCTCCAAGGCCAACAGTCATACAGGTCGACAGCCCTCGCCAAGCCGCTGAGGATGAGGAAGAAATCCAATGTTTTAAGTCTTGCTGCAGAAAGAGGATAAAACGTTGCACTTTGATTTACCATCTACATCAAGAATGCATGGACGCTTTGTACAAATGTGAAGAATGCAACAAGAAGTTGCTAAGAAGGGAGTATGAGGTAATTGGGATAATTATGAGGCAATCACAGTCCTTTTTCACAGGATTTTTGCTGTGCACACACTGATATGAAGCGCCCTCTACGGTGAAGTCAATATTCAAAAGAATTAAATCCCCAACACTATAGGAAGAAATTGCGAGAAAGTGACGCTTTCTCGCAATTTGTGAGAATCTCTTGTCAATTCTCACAGCCACCGGTGAGAAATCAAAAGTTCTCACAGAGGTAGTGAGAAATGTACTCCTCTGTGAGATAATAGATTCTCACCGGTGAGAATGGAAATTCTCAGCAAGCACTGTGAGAATGGTAATTTTTGGGGTGAGAATCAACCAGACTCACCATTCATTGGTGAGAATCAACCAGACTTGTTGTTCACTGGTGTGAATCAATCTGGTTAATTCTCACAAGTGAACAATGAGTCTGATTGATTCTCACCAGTGAATGATGAGTCTGGTTGATTCTCACTTTAAAAATTATCATTCTCACAGTGCTTTGTGAGAATTTCCATTCTCACCGGTGAGAATCTACTGAGGAGTGCATTTCTCACTGCTCAACGGTGAGAATTCAACAATTCTCACTGGTAGGAGTGCATTTCTCACTGCTCAACGGTGAGAATTCAACAATTCTCACTGGTAGCAGTGAGAATGACAAGAGATTCTCACCAATTGCGAGAAAGCGTCACTTTCTCGCTCCAGTCTCGCAATTTTTTCCTATAGTGCAAGTACACTGTAGTTGACACAGCGCGGTAAACCTTCAACTGGATTAGGTCGGACCGTTCCAGGCCTATCTTCATGCAAATGTTATGATTTATGCAATTAAAGCCCCCACTCAATTATCAGATTTATCTAATATAGATATTATTTACTTGATAAAATATTCAATGGAAAACAAAAGAATGACAAACTGTTAATGGGCTGTTGACACATTCGCTAATGCGAGAACCTGGGATTGAGAAGGGTGCCTTTAATTAAGATGACCCAGGCCTATCCCACAATTATTCAGTTTATGAAGATGACCCCGGCCTATCCAAATACATATACATGCTATAATGATGAGGCAGACTTATCCACAATACAAATACAAACTATTGAAGATGACCCAGGCCTACCTACGTTACAAGTACACGTATAAACTATTGAAGATGACCCAGGCCTATCCACAATACAAATACATGTACACGCCATTGAGGATGACCCAGGCCTATCCACAATACATGTATAAACTATTGAAGATGACCCAGGCCTGTCCATAAACAAATATGTGTACACGCTATGGAGATGACCCAGGTCTATCCTAATACAAATATATGCACAGTATTGAAGATGACCCAGCCCTCTCCTCAATACAAATACATGCATGCATGTACAAACTTTGGAAGATTTTTCCGGCCTATCCAGAATGCAAATATACGAGGCGCCAAATGTAAAACAAAATAATTTACACAATCACGCTTATTCCAGAGATTTAACAGATGGAAAATGTATATAGAGAGGAATTTTAAATACATACATACATACATATTACATACATACATACATACATACATACATACATACATACATACATACATACATACATACATACATACATACACATACATACATACATACATACAATACATAAATACATACATACATACATACATACATACATACATACATACATACATACACACATACATATATATGTATGCATGCATACATATACATACACATAATCATACGCCCACACACATCGTGTATTCTTTCAGATATGTAGAATACATACATACATACATACATATATACATATACATAAATATACATACATACATACATACATACATACATACATACATACATACATAGAGCGTGCGTGCGTGCGTGTGCGCATATGTGTATGTATATGAATATATATATATATATATATATATATATATATATATTTATATTTATATATACATGTTTGTATGTATGTATGTATGTATTCAAAATTCCTCTCTATATACTTTTCCATCTGTTCTATCTCTGAAATAATGCGTGAATGTGCAATTTGGCGCCTTGTATACATACGTACATCAGAGCCTCCACTTTGATAAAGGTCGAAAATTTACATTGAGCCTCGCTTTGGAGACATACAGCTGAAAACATTTACATTCAACCTCGTTTTGATGCAGCTGCGAAATTTTATATATTGCAATACAGCTTTTTAAAAAACAATAAAATGCCTTGAGCATGAACAGGAACATGTTAGAAACTTGAAATGAACTTTTAACCAAACAAAATATTGGGATGCTGTAGCTGTAACAGTCATACTTTGAAGAGTACCACAAGACTGTATTGCCAACTCGCATACATTTTGTTAAACCTGTCTACTTGTAAGTCGTCTACGGATCTTATTTTTAACATAACCTGGCTACGGGGTTATCATTAGAAAGATAATTTATTCTTCTTTGATATGACATGTTGTAAAATATAGTACCTTCTTTAGTGTTCATGAATTTTACCCCTCATAAGTTTATATCGCCAATTAGTACCGCTAATCTCAAATTCTACCAAACTTTTACCTATAAATATTACAAAAGGCAATGCTTTGTGTAACATTTATTTTATTTGCTATTTGAAAATAGACTTTTAACAGACAAAATATTTGGATTTAATGGTTGTTACTGTCATGTTTTGAAGGGTACCGTAAAGTCACAATATTGCCAACTCGTATGTGTTTTTGTTAAGTGTATCGTTTTGTTAGTCGTATGCCGAGCTTACTTTTTACTATAACCTAGTTTATGGGCTAAAATTGGAAAGATAATTTTTTATAGAAATAACGCTGATTAACGTTTATTGATGGGCAAGGGCGAGAGGAAAACCAAACATTAACGGGCGAGGCTTGTCGAGCCAGTTAATTTTGGCTTTCCTCTTCCCCGGTTGTACCCTTCAAAACATGACCGTAACAGCTATTGAGTCCCTGTATTGTTTCTGTTAAATCCCATTTCGTATTCTAGGGATCCCAAGGCTTTTAAAAAATACAGGTTTGTTTTTCTGTGGGGGGGGGGTGTGAACGTAGATCCCCCTCTAGCCCACGGCCTAATAGATTGTTAGTAATGCTTGCTGTATCAGCAAGACAAGGAGGCATTGACAATTTTCCAAATACGTCTTATCAAAACTTCTTAATAGAAAAATATTGAAAAAGTATATTTATAAAAATAGAGAGTACTCGACACTTTAAATATCTTCAAGGAGAAAATGACAACAAGACTACATTGACACGTTTAAAGTCTTCTTCTTTCTGTGCATTAGTCCATTTCATACGAATAAAATGCTCATTCACTAAATACCAGTATAGCAAAACTGGCAAGTTTAGTGACTATAGTAGAGAAAATACTGCATGGTAAATACTCAATTTTGACATTTAATTTCTTCTCCAGCACATTGCAATAAGTAAATAACATCCATATATCCATGTGATTTGCTTCATTGGAAGGAAAGCATATTTATCATATTTTCTTCCGGTTAAAAATACTGAATTACCAGAAGAAATCGATTTAAAGTCATCCAATTCTATGACGTCATATTTTTTACTAAAATCTTATGCATTTTAGAAAGATCAGTATCTACGCATTCTAAAGCTATAAGATATATGGCATTTCAAGCCAGTTTACTTCATAAGGTAAAGAATGTTGTACCCCTACCCCCAGCTTTTGCGCACCCCATAGCGATACACGCAATTCAAAATTGACTCCAGAGAAGTAGTGCATTGTTAAATATCTAATGTTAACACTTATTTTCTTGTTTAATGTGTAGAAATATATAATGTAAACACAAAAGGCTGTCAAAATTGTGCTTCATAAAAAGTAAATCACAATTGTTACATGGTATTTTGGGTAAAAAATTTCAATACTGTCAAAAAATTCATTTCAACGTCGTTCTATTCTATGTACTCAAACTTATTTTGCTAAAGTTGGTGTTTCTCATAAAGAACAGTATTTTAGCTTTCCAAAAATGTAAGGATTGTGTTATTTCATGCTAGTTTACTTAATGTAGGGGAGGATATAGTACCCCATACCCCTACCCATTTTTCGCCATTTTTCACGGTACATGCAAATCATAAATCAGCCCAGATCGGTAGTGCGTTCAAAAAATATCCAATGTTAAAATCTTTTTTTCTTGTTCAGCAGGTCCTAAAGAACAAAAAATACCCATGTATAGGGATGTGGGGGTGCATGGTGGGCCCCTCCAGCCCACGGACTACCCCTTGTTCTATACCTTCACCCCTAACAGTATTTACCTGAAGACCCAAGGACGATCTCCAGGACGATGAAACGCAACTGACATAATACAGCTTTCCCATTCGCCAAAGGGAATTGTTCACCGACCTACCCCGCCTATTGTTTTGTTTGTTATGACATAAAAGCACTTTTACAAAACTGTTGTTTTGTTTCGTTCCCAGGACCATATTTGTTATCGGGTGAAGAAATTCCGCAATCTAAACAAAGGCAGCAAACAAACGCTTAAGGTTGGTTTGATTCGCATTGTCAATCCAGGGCCGCACTAAAATGTACTGCTTGACCTGCACAGCAAAGCTTGTATTTTACCATTCGTGAAAGAGGCGGGCTTTTCGAAAGAATATTGGCCCAATATTTCTTGTGAAGATCACGGTATTTTCTAAGGGGCCCTCAACAGCCTTGTGAAGAAACCAGACCCCTTAGGATTATTTACATTTCGTAAAATTATCCATTGTGGGCCAAGTCTTCTTCAGACCATTCAAGTAGTTGTGAGCAAACTACTGTAATTTTGAATCATGAACGGCATAATAAATGGAAATGTTTGCAACTTGCACGTTTTAAGGTTCATTTCTACCGATCTGTACATTTTACGATTTGTCAGAGACCTCCCTGTTATTATTAATTACTTTTAATTAGTAATAATTTATTAATTAATTACTATTAATTTACTTTATTGACAGCGTGACAGTATTGGTAACCAACTACTTACTTACATCCTTGACAATGTCGTTTAAGTTGTCATTACTCGCATCTATTTATTTATTTTTGCAAAAAACTGTACTATTTGTGCAGTTATGCAATCTATATGTGATTCTTACTTGTATCATTTTGTCACGGACAACTACCAAACTGGTTCAGGTAGAATGTACAATAATGATCCGCTTCTGCAGCAACGTGTCACATATTTCACGCATTTTCATGCAATGAAATGCGGGAAATTCAGCTGCTAATGAGCTGATGAGCTTCAAATTTAATGCAGTACAAATACATCATTTTGTTTTGGAAATAGGCGCAGAGATACTTTCTTTTCGACATTGTATTTTAAATCTAGATTCTATCAAACACTGCAGGTAGAAAAAGATATCGCTCTGGAGGAAAAGGAAATAATCAGCGAAATGAAGACATTGATGATGTCCTTCCCAGCTTGGCAGGATAACAAAGGCTTGAGTGACAAGATGGCAGATCTTCAAGCAAGAGTCTTAAAACTCGAGGAAGAAAAAGCTTGTTACTGTAAACATGCAACGTATTCCGGGTTGGAAAGAAAACTTGACGACACCGTCAACAAGACAGCAGCAACAGATGAAAAGTTACGTCAGCAAAAAGAACAGATTCAAACCCTGAAGATGGCATGCAATGAAATAAGAAATAAAGTTGAGCAGTTGAAAGAAAATTCCAGACACCAGGAAGAAAGATTTGAAGAACAGATAGCAGCCATATTGAAAATGGTGAAAGATCAACAGAGATCAATCGAGCGCGCAGAGACAAACCTCACAGCTATGAAGGAGACGACCTATAACGGTACCTTTATATGGCGAATTGACAACTTTGAAATCTTGAGGATGCACGCCATCAGTGGTGGAGATACTGAGATCTATTCTGCCCCTTTCTACGCTGGTAGATATGGTCCAAAGATGTGCCTGAAGCTATGTTTGAACGGATGCAACATTGGACATGGAACGCATCTATCTCTGTACCTTGTGGTAATGAAGGGAGAATACGACAACTTCCAACAATGGCCATTTCATCACACGGTAGGCTCAATTAAGCCTCGGGTTCTGTATATTGTTCAGTTTACGCTAATGAACTTTTAAATTGGTAATTGACCGAAGAAAGTAAACGTAAGGGATTCACACGACCTAGACCCCACTGTAAATATTCAAGGTTATCATGAGAAATAATTCAAATATTTAGAAGTATATAATTTCCTCTATGATCGGCTGGCAATAGATGTCAACATGAGCAAGGATGGATTGCAAAATGAGCCAACTGTGAGAATCGTCTGGATTAAACTATGTATACTCACACGATATGCAACACTTACCTTATCTTTAATGTTTTCTCAATTTTAAAGGTTAAACTGATCTTGTTCGACCAGAGTGGCCATGGCCATCACATTGACGACGTCATTCGTCCAAGTGATCACCAACTCTCGTCAGCATTCCGTAAGCCCGTAGACGACATGAATGTTCCATTTGGGTCACCACTCTTCGCCAAGTTGCGTGATGTACTTGAGTTTAGCCGAGACAAGTACATGAAAGACAACGTGCTATTTATCAAAGCTTCAGTTAACATGCGTGATTGAATATCACAGACAGACAACAGACATAAATAGATGTAGAATTTGGGAAAGAGAAATGTATAGTTTAAATCTTCCATTGTATGATATACGGAATATTATGAAAAATGTATCAATCGCTCTTACTGACGAATATTTTATACTTGTTGTCTAAAGAAATGAGAAATGTTGCTAAAAACATTATTAGTATTTCACCAGTTTTCAGAGACATTGGAGTCATGCACATGATGTACTTTAAAGCCCCACTGGCCCTATCGTTCAGCATTATTTTTATGATTGTACTTTCGAACTAAAATAAGTTTGTGAGATGTAACTAATTTAGGTGTGTGTATACACCTATTATTAACTACCCGCTTGGACTGTGTGTGCAATTAAAGATAAAAATTATATGGCGATTAGATGTTTCCCAAACATTAAATCGCAGCCAAATGCGAAAAAGCAGAAACCGTGGGTACTATTTATATCTGCTTTGAAATCTTAACATAAAAACAGTAGTCCAATGTGATGCATAGGGGTGAATGTTTTCAACTGTGGCATTGTATATTCTGTTTCCTTTGTAATATTACCAATTTTTGAAAATGACGGGAAATCAAAATGACCGTTGAAATTTGAAATTACTTGTCAAATGTTTCACAAAGGAATGGTTTCCTAATGCAGTAAACGGCCATATCCCTTCAAAGGGCAGAATTCAGAGAGAAGCTGGAGATATTAAATAGGAAGGTATTTTTAGGTCAATAAATTTCATGAGTTACAGCTAGTGGGGCTTTAATAAACTGGTATTGTGATGAGAATCAATTGAATAATCGTCTTGAAGAGAATTACTCTTAAATAAAACTACAAATGCAGAAATACAGCTCTGTTTTTCTGTCTCTCTATACTGATACCATAGTCAACACTAAGTTGTGACATCGAAGTCGCTGTCAAGGTCATAACAATGACGGTCACAGTAGTAACCTCATTAAAGGTTACTTTCCACACGTCATTAACTCTTTGATTGGTTGGAAGTTAAATCGAGCTGCAGTACTCTCTTCTCAACAGGCGCTCTAATTGCTGGTTAGCGAAGGTTTTGTGAATGATACAAAAACACGGTCGAGTTTTGAAGACCATCCAGTGGACGAAAAAAATAGGCCAAGGCAGAAATTGAAGTCGTGTGCTTCCGGTTACCCGAACTACTCTAGTTTTACCAACCTACACCTACCCTAAACTTTTTAATGCCTTGCGTAATCGCTGCAATGAAAACAGATCCACCAAAAACTCCAAAGAGATCTTAGTCGTCATTATTTGTTTCACGCAAGAATGCACCTATGATGGTGAAGCATGAAGAATTTCAAAATAAATGTATTCACTCTTAATGGTAGTGAGAGATTACGAGAAGTTTACGAATTGCTTAAGTTTGAAAACGTAAAGGAGAACACCATAAACGCATTTCAAGTCTTGGGACTATCTGTTGTATTATGCAATATTTGCCGTCAATTTGGATATCATGCCCTAACATTGGTCAATAATATTTATCAGACTAAATTGGGACTTTGAAGTTATAATACGAATAGTTGTTGATTTTTGTGCTGCAGCATAAATGAGTAGAAAACTGTAAATGGGCATATTTGTGAATTTTTAACATTTCTGTTCCAGTACAGTAAATGTACCCATGATTACCACCCACACAGTAGCTGTTGGTAATAAAGTTTGATTAGAATGGACAGCAAAATAATCGCAATCATACCAATCCATAATCCAATAACACTAGGTCAAAATTTGTAAGACAATAGTTGTAAACATAGACACAAAACAGCACAGAACAGACAGTAAATAGACGGTACACAAACAAAGTCAAATTCATGAAAGAAAGATATATGGACCTCTGGCCAAAAGACCAAGAAGTGATGTCAATGTTACATTATTTTCACAGTTTCCTTTTTCTGAAAAGTACGTGCAACGGCTAAAATGATCCATTACACTTTTCGTGCCCTTACACTCCTTAAATTTAATATATTCTCCCTGTCATAGATCTCCATGCTTTCACGACACATGTACAACGGCCATTGAGGCATTATTATTCTTTTGATTTCGCTTTTAAATACGGTCTCAGTTGCTCAGACATCTTCCAAATAGATCGTCGGTTTTGAAATGGAAGATAGATGAACTGCGTTTGCACATATTCTGTCCCTTACACGGAGCAGCAGGCTCTACAAACAAGCAGAGGCTTTATGATTGCACGATACTTGATGCAGCAAGTGTCATATCATGTACTAATGCCATTTAATGTGTATGATCAAATTAACATCTGGATCATAATTATTTTATCTACTAAATCTTGATGGTCATTGATAAATTTACTGAAAACGGCTAGTTAAGAATTCAGTTTTGATGACATTTAAACGCGTAGAATCTTGAGTCTTTATATAACAATACCATCCAACCTGAAAGTGAGTTAAAAAATAATTATTTACGGCTAAATATAAGCTATCAGAAGGGGAAGTGCGATTGTGACAACTGAGTCTAGCAGACTCGAAACCATGATTGCAACCACAGTAATGCCATAATTCAAAGTGTCGATGTATAATAATACAAGTGGGTTCAATGACACTAAAGAACGATTTGCAGGGGTCTGTAAAATGAATCCCTAGATCGAGGGTCCCTTAATGTAAAATCTTCGTTCCAGATTACAAGCCAATGTTGCTAAAATTTCAATCCGTAGATTGTGTACGAATACAGGGTAAAAAATTAATAAAAAGATATAAATAATCTTTGATTAGTTGTTGACCGTTTGAAAGACGATGTCACACCATTTTGCAAAACATTATTAAAGATATTTGAACTTGTTTTTACTCCAAAACTATGTCATCGGTGATTTGAGTGACAACAGAATGCTGATACGCTAAATGTTTGTATTTCCTCACTGTTTGCATAGTATTGCATTTGTTGTTGACGTTGTTCAAATAGCGCTTTTCCTTCTCTATCTTTCTCTGGCCGAAGTAATTTATAGTAGTCTATTGCTTCAGTATCCAATCCTGAAAACTAGTCATTTTGACTGTGAATTTTAACCAGAATAAATATATTTGACGAAAGTGAACAAAGCAGACACTGTCTAGAGGTAAAGTGGTTTCAAATAAGGCAAAAGTAAGTAAATTCTTTTGTTTTGCGTCCGCGCGCGCCTAGGTTTTTGGAGATTTTTCGGAAAAAAAACACAAACTTTCCTTTCAAAATTTCGCCGTTTGTGGTGCTATTTTGTCGCAAAAACAAGTCGTGGCTTTTAACTTTGCGACGAAACACTCCTTTACGGCAGTCAGATTTCACTAATGGACCATGCGGTGACGTAAAACAGTACTCTCTACACATTTACATCTGTCGATACTCTCAGCCTCACGCTGGGGCCTCACGTTCTCGCCGTCTGTTGTGGCTTTGCCTGTTGTGGCTTTGTCGTCGCGATAAAAAATTGATGAAAGCAGGGAAATAATCGAAGTTAAAAAACAGCAGACCTTTGCACGGCAACTTGAAGACATGGTCATTGCGAGCAATCGGGACTTTAACAGAGAGAGATTCAGTCGGCCGATTGGACTTGGGTACCACGACTCAGAGAGTATGGCAGACGGAAAATCGGAAAGTGTTCAGGCCTATCCTAGTTAATTGGTCTTTTAGGTTTGCCAAAAATTTGGTTAATTCATCCATTTTAACTTGAAACAAAGAATAAACCAGTGATCAGTCCTGTAAACGAAAGGCCTTTGCGTACTTTTTTGTTCAGTTTGGGTATGGGAAAGTATATTAGAACCCCTCTGTGAAAGTTCAAACTTGTAGTAGGCGGTCGTAGCTGCTCTCGAAGGAGGTCACACTTTCTGCATTAATGACATCGGCTGGTAATTTATTCCAGGTGTCCACAACTCTTGCTGAAAAAGTACTTTCTTGTTTTAAGTCGAACGGTTAGTTTATGAAGTTTGGGACAGTGTCCTCAAGTTCTCGAGTCGGCTGCTTAGTCAAGTGAAAGGTTACAGTGGTCATGGCCTTTGATAACTAATTCTAGTGTTGAATCATGTCGCCGCGAATTCTTCTTTGTTCAAGTGTTATTAAACCAAGCTGTTTAAGTCTATTTTGATAATTGTAGTAGTGTTGGAGTTTAGGTATTATTTGCCGTGCTAAGATTTTTATGTCCTTTTACAGCCATGGTGACCAAGCTTGTAATGCAAGTTCAGGCTGTGGTCTCACATGTTGCTTGTAAAGAAGAAGATTGAATGAAATTTTTTGATTTGATCGACAATGATCCTTTGATGAGATCAACATTCTGTTTGCTTTTTTGCAAACTTGTCACATTTGATTGAAGGTTTTAAGGTAGAATGAAGTAAATCATTTTTTTCAGTTGTACGTCCCAGTGAAATACTGTTCATTGAGTATTCATTAAAGGGGTTGTTGTAGCCAATATGCGTCCGCCAGTGTTCACTCATTTTTTGTAGCTCGTCCAAATCAGCTAGTAGAATTTCAGGATCACAACAATTTTGCAAGGGATGATATGTCTTGGTATTGTCAGGAAATTTTTGAGTTCAGAACTAATTTCACCGCCAGTATGATTTATGTAGATTAGAAAGAGTATTGGTCCAAGAACTGAACCCTTTGGGACACCACTTGTGACGTATTCTCCATTCAGATGATGCTCCATTTATTACTACTCGCTGTTTTGTATTTGTCAATCATGCTTTTACCCACTGTAGAATATTTCCATTTATGTCATGATACTTCATCTTTTCAATCAACCTGGGGTGTGGTTCTTTGAAAGTGCAAGGAATATAGATGTGAAGCTTCCACCTAAATTTGGGTCTGATGAATCTGTGTGTGGAGACTGACAATTGTGAAATGCTTTCTTTTATTTGCTGGAAAGGAAAGGTGCTGGTTTTACGGATGGTCCCGAGGAAGCTAGAGGGAATACTTTTGTCAATTATATCATCAATTTCTTCTTCTCTCTCATGCCCCATCTTTCTAAAATTGAATGCAGAGGCTACAAGTTACCATTTCTGTTTGGTGTTGTCTTTCAAAACAGACACCTTTCAGCAAAACTATGACATTCCATCAGAGCATAGGCATTACAAGAAACTTGAAAAAAACGTACAAGAACTTGTTGACAAAAGACTAGTACTGCTACTGTATACTGTTATAGTGTACCCATTCCTCAAACTGTCAAGGCTGTCAAATTGCTGTGCAATGGTATTGACATGTGACACTTTGAATGCACAAGAAAGAAATCTAAAACTAATACCCTCACAGTAAGAGAAAAGCAAACGTCAAAGAATGACAGTGTTTATTTTGATCCATTTGTTATGAAAATGCATACAGTGATCATACAGTGTGTCACACTGTGACAGGAGTATTCATGTGGTTTGAGAAAAATTGTCCAATAAAGGTAAACAGATTTTGTGTTAAATTTTCTGTGTGTGTTTTTAGCCACTTACCCGCGTACCTTTTAGGATTTTGAGTGGACGCAAAACAAAGAATTTACTTACTTTGGCCTAAGTACAGGAAACAGGAAACAGTCCGTTGGGGGAGAGTTACTCACAGGCCCGAGGGGTTAAAGACGTATGCTGTTACCTACATGTCCAGTCCAAGTAACACACATAATTCACAGTCATGCAAAATAACGAGCCATACACAAAACTTGCAGCATATAATATGTATCAGATGCATTTAATTATTAATTAAAATTTCAAACCAGGTTACGTGAAATTCAAACATTACAATAAGTCTATGCTAATGATCGTCTTCGTCGTCCGCTTCGAGTCCCTGTTGGAAACCTGGGTATTTAGACCTTCAGAATCTTCAGCAAGTTGAATTTAGTCGAGAAATTTCTCGACTATCATTTTGCTCAGCCGCAGACGACATCTTTGTTTACATTCAACTGATGCCTTATAGCGTCGTTGACCGACGTTGCCGTGGATCAGCACAATGAGAACGCATCCCACGTGACTATCATTTGACGAATCGGAACACAGACTGCAGACGAGGTGTGTTATAATGGCCTTTGCATCCAAACAACTTGAAACGCGTGTACTCAAAATACAATTCTGTTTCTCAAGGGACAGCCTGACATGGACTGAAAATGGTATAGGTGCACGCAGGTTTCTCATTTTCACCATACATCCTATACTATGATACCTGTTCAGGTACATTAAGCTGTACGACCGATTCAATACATAGCACGATTAACGTTCAGGTAAATTAACCATGCCCAACTAGGGTAAACATCACAAGTTAAGAACGGTCTTTTTATCACGTTTATAGCAAAGAATTTTGTTATAAGCTTATTGATGACATGACACGTCAATTAATACCAATACTTCTCTATCAGAATTCATAGCTGAGGAGAATTAGACATGGACCCAAGTCCTATGACTAAAGTAATGATGCGGAAAGTAATTTTGACTCAGTCATGCTCCCACGAGTGAACTTGAAGACTACGTGTGTTCGTTCAAAAACGGTTTCCCTTTTATTGGAATGTTAAGGTCCCATTCAGGGTGACCCACATTGTTATTTTTGTCTTGATATTCAGAAAGTTTGGATGGTTTGGATGGCTGATGTAAAGAGTGACCATGAGCTGTAAATTGAATAGTTCGTTGTATAGTTGCAGTGTAAAAGGGAATACAATTTAGCTTGTTTTCTTCGCCATTGATAGACATAATACATAATAGGCGACTATTTTGTGACTTCAGGCTGCCTGCCTGCAAAATAACACAACGGCCTTCACACAATTCAACTCTTTGGTGTCATTTTTCTGCGGTCTCAAAATTCATATTCTGGTTTCTGGAAAAGGTATATAACGAATCGCACTAGATGAAAGTGTTTCCTCTGTTTAAAAGTGTGCTTGAACCTATATCCTCAAAAAGTTGGGTGTTGAAGAGACAACATCAGACAAACTAATTCAATCGTGGCATTTAAGCGGACTCTTTTTTGTCAAACTATACATTATAACATTTTGCAAATCCAGTTCATTGATAAAAGGAAACATAATTAATCGCTTAACTTACCAGTCATAAATGGGTTAATAAGCGTAACTGTGTTTTTCCTGTATGCGTACACGTAAGGCTTCACTGAATCTCGCAAAATACTTACGTGAGATTTGGTTTTCATTTCAGAAATTTTAGTCTTATGCCGATATTTGCAAACAAACAAAACAATTGGATTTACTTTAGAAAGGATGTTGACTTTCACTGTGCCTTAGTGATAAAGTAACGAAAAACTACGTGCTTAGTCAAGGTTGTCTGTCAGTTTTCAACCAAGACAGGAGAAGGCAATTCCTCATGTACCTGAGTTTTCCGGATATCTTAGTGTTGCGGACGGAAACATTACTCAATGCCTCAGATACAGTTAATTTCAAACTCAGAGGTTACTTGGTGATGCATTGCTTGAGACAATTGGCGAGTTCCTCACTGTCAGAAGTCATAATCTTGTTTAGTTTGTCACAGATGTGAAGTTCAGTAACGTAACGCTAATAACAAATTCATATGTCAGGAATTTGTGTCTTTTGTACATCAAAGCATGTAGAATGCTGATCTGTTTAAATGGTTTTTGCGAAACCTTTTTTTAATCAAGCACTCTTCAGATCGACGTTCGCTGATTTCGTGGGGGCAACCAACGTTTCTACCGATCAGAGGCTACGATTTTCATGGCTGCTTGAACAAAACTGTCGGCTCTTTATTTACGATGAAGCACTTCACAACAACTAGAAGTGTGGATATGTCTAGCATGGTATGCGGGCAGCAAAATTACAGGATCTATCAATTAAGGACACAAAATTGTGTTCACTTGGGGTTTTCTTTGAGCACAAAGAGAGCATACGATGAAAATGTCAGGGTCCATTCATTGGTACCTTTTCTTTAAGCACAGAGCGAACAGAAATATTGACGCATGACTGGTTTCAAATAAATGAATGTTCGACTTTGCGGGCAATAGATTACGCAGTGGAGGCACTCCTTTTATCCCCTCACCTAAGTGAGTTCGCAGTTCGTAAATTCGTGACTCCAGCCACAGCCGGACGCATATCAACGTCATAGGAAACGGTAGGTGCACGTTTTACTTTTCTAATCTCACAGATAATTATGCTATATAATAATACTATTGTCAGAACACAGGTCTTTTTAGTAAACCTGTAAAGTTAGGTAGTATTATAGCTAACTTGTGCAGCAAAGATTATTTACGTATCACTGAAAAATTCACTATGATACCATTAGTGTGCAAAGCGACAGGAACCATCGCCAGTACATTATTGCTTGGAATATTTTGCTGCGCTCCTGGCATTGAATGTTGTAATTGTCGTGTAATTCTCGGTGATTTCAAGCTGCTTGTGTAAGAAATTCCTGTCAATTCCATCTGTATACTTTTGCAGCCTTCTTCGACATATCACACACAGATGATGTAATGACAACCATTAGGTTACCATATCTTTTAAGGTTACGGTAACAGACTTTACTTGTTGTGAAAGACATGAAAGCAGCAGTATGAAGTACCTAGTTGGTTGCCAGGTCAAAACTAAAGTCAAAATACGATTTACACGTCACCAGCATTTCCACTGAAATATTATTAAGATAATTTATTGATATCGAAACGGGCAAAATATCTGATGCAGTGCTGTCAAGTTTATTTAAGTGATAGTTACGTGATATGAACAAATTAACAAGTTCTTCGCTGACATCATCTGATTCTACGAAATATTTCCAAGTAGTTGCGAATTCTGCGCATGCGCATACCAAAACTGTCCTGATAGTCTGGTTCCCTGACGGACAAAATAGGGCAAAGTCTGGCTTCAATAAGAAGCGTCCTCAATTTAATTATTTCGGAGAGAAAGTGCGCAAAAGCTTGAAACACGTATGCTTACTCGGTTTTTCCGGCGTTCCCTTTGCGTTTACACATATTCGGTCCCTTAAACGGAGCGGCAGGGTACATAAACAAGCCGGGGTTTATGTTTGGATGAATACGATACGTGATTGCAGCAAGTGTCATATCATGTACAGGTTTATGCTTATTTAATGTGTATGATCAAACTAACATTTGAATCATAATTATTTTATCTACTAAATCTTGGACTGTGATCATTGATAACTTTTCTGAAAACAGCTGGCTATGAATTCAGTTTTGATGACATTCAAACACGTTAAATCTTTAGTCTTTATATAACAATACTATCCAACCTGAATGTGTGAAGGAACTATAACTTTAACTTTAACTTCGTCAAACTTAACAAACATTACCAATTTGACAGTTTACTGAGGAAAAAAGCACATCATGGCTCACTTAGATTTTTTTAAATTAACAATTATCAAGAAATATTCACAATCTGATTGTGACCAACCCTCTCCCAAGATTGAATAGTGAGCCCTTAGGGGGTTTGGTCCAGCGGTTTGATTGAGATGCTTGGGTAGGTGACTAGGTGCCGTACCTTGTGCGCTCGAACCCGATCGAAAATTTACCGTATTTCTTGGATAACGACCATTTGAGTTAATCATATAACTTCGCTCACCAAAGCTATGACACTTGTAGTACATAAAGACTTTAACTTTCATTGTCAAATTCTGAATATTAAAGTCTTGCTTCTAAAAATGAAACTTCCCATGAAAAACACGGGATAAAGGATATGATTAAAATTATAGCGCCTTGTATCATCAGAGGTTGTTCACTGGCGCTTGACAAAAATGTTACAGATACGCTCTCTCAAAGAAACACTGAGTGAGTAATTTTGTCTTGAAAGTGGCTTTTGATGAATTGTGTCATTCAATCAAGATTTTGTGTATTTTGAGACAATACAATAACTATTTCAATTTAGTACACTGACTTTAAAAGGAAAGTTACTGGTCAAATGTGTTTTTGAGGTAATGGGTATAATATTTGTCTAATTGAATATGTGTTGCACCTTGTGTTTATCAGTGAGTGTCAAGGTTAGAGGTATTATCCAAAGGAAGATATATGAACTTGTTTACCGCACCACAGAGGCAATAAATAGGTACAGGCGAACAATGAACTGGTTGTCCCTGGAGCTATCACTGCATACAATCATTGTCTTTGAATGCTATGATTGTGACCCGTGTTGTGCCATCTTCAGTGTAGCATGAGCTGACGATATTCAGTAAACTGAATCTGTGCCGCGTTTTCCAGCTTATGCTTCAAGCCTGTGGTCTACGGCTGATTAGTGACTAATTAAGCAGTCCTAGGACCGGTTCCCTTCGTCAATTGAAAGTCGCGAGTCCTTTGAGCGCTTCTGTCTTCATCGTGCAGTCAGTTCAACTCTATGCGCTTCTTGTAAAAATTACGAAGGACTGTAACCTAGTTAAATGGACTGTCGACGTAGGAAAAATGTTACGAGAATCTATACATCACCAGGCATCTTATACTAATTTGCGTCATTTGTTTACACCTAATATTTACTTTATCATTGTGGTTGATTTTAAAAAGTTACAATCCCTCTTTGTTTAATTGTATCATTTTACATAAACAACTCGACGTGTATTTTACGTTTCATCTAGCTTGAAAGTGTTTTGATATTTCGGCTAGACCTATCCTCAGGTAAACTTGTGACAGAGTGACATTCAGTCATAACCACACCCAGCAACGATTTCTTGCATGCCAGAAAATCCCGAGAGAGTTTGACCGGTTGACCTCGCTGTTAATTTTATGCAGGAAATTACAATGACAATGCTTGGTCGAATGACGCAGTGCCTTGAGGGTGGGATCGCCAGTGGTATAGGGGGA
>LD351928.1:0-12694 GCA_001465055.1 Ptychodera flava | reverse complement strand
GGAGATTGTCGCTGTGAAAGTCGGTGTTTATCAAACTTTTAATTAAATGCAAATGCGAAGGTTGTTAAAGTGCGTTTCAAAGACGACCATTTCATGAACATGCCTTGCATAAGTATTTGCCTGCCTCTTTTTAAAAAAAACCTCATAATCAATTTTTGTCTGCATGACATTAAATTATCGTCAGAGGCAAGTAAATCACCAGGTCCAAGAAACAAACAAAGAAAACAGCAACAACAACATCAACAACAACACTGACAAAATCAATAGTCCAATCTCGAACCAGTAGTTAAGTGGTGGTACAAGGTTCCAGAAAGTGTAAGCGTACCCTGCTAGCATGGTATACCCGTCAAAATTGAACTAAAGTGAAGTTGTACTGTAATTCAGCTAGCTGATTCAGCTAGATTTATCATATCTTGATATAAGATCTCCCTTTCTACCGTAAAACTTCCTAAATGATCTAACCAACCTACTTTGTTGAAATCCTTGTCTCACTGGCTTTAAGACTGGAAAGCTGTGTCTCATTTGAAAGTCTTCATGTGAATCACAAACTCTACGTCTAAGGAGTTGTGAAATTTATACTCCATAAGCTGGATACGATGGAATATTACTGTTAAGTAGGTAATGTTAATTATTTCAAAATTAAAATCATCACTTTTGCCATACAGCTTAGTGTGCAATTTGTCTAATTTCAAAAAAACAGATCAAGATATGACACTGAGCTCACAATTTGAGAAAACTAACCCAAATTTTATGGTTGAAACCGGGGAATTGGGATAAAAGCGGGAATAATATCACCAGATGGGGCATAATAAAAAACTAATATGTCGAATACCACCCTTCGATAGTGAGCGTTTTTAATCGAAGTTTTTTGGTTGCTATCGTGCAATGAGATAGGTTTCCTCTCTATAAAATCTACTATATTGAGAGTAGTAGAGTGTTTACCCGTAGCAACAATCTTTTTGGACGCAACTTCGACCATCCCTGATGTCGTAATACGGTGAGTATCTGTAAGAATCATGCTTTCCGCCTTTTCAGATACCGCTGCAGTTATGTTATTTTTGGCTTGTCCAGCCAATAGTTAATGAGAATATGTACTGTATGTCATGCTAACACATATGATTTAAACTAATTTTGGTGTCAATACTTTGACGTAACGTCAATTTGGAACAGGTTTTGTGAACTGAGGCTTTAAGAACTCTGCGCGTTGAGTCCACATAAAACTCAACTCTCCTTAAGTGTAAAATTTGATTCATTAGGCCTGTGGTACATCGAGCTGGAAACGTCAAAACTGCAGGGGCATGCGTGGTGACGTATATTTCAAGGTGTCTGACGTTAAACGAATATCGGTGGAGTCATTTCAATCTGTTAACCATACAGCTATGCTAAGTGAAGGTTTGGTTTTGCCATGTCACATTTGAGAGTTAGAGATATTCCACAATCACTGACAAGTCACATTGCAAAATGTTACTCAGTTAACATATCAAATCACAGAGAGCCAAAGAATGTAATATAAATTATTCGTGGATTCTCAAATATCCGAAAAAATACATTGCATTGGAATAGTTGATTTTATTACCAATGGAGGCTTTTAACTTCAATAAAAAAAAAATTGAACAATCTACCAATACCAATTTAAACTCGTCGATCTTTAATGGAGGTGTGTAACTAAACACTTCTCACCCAATCATTCAAGAAACCAGAAGTTAGCGTAATTTAGTAATCTGGAATGCAAATAGAGGAATCCATCTAATCTAACCAATGACACGCTAACTTGAAGCAATAAATTTCTCTTTGAATATTTGCATTGTATTTAAATTATTGACGTTCCTACGTATAACTTATGGGTTATCGAATACACACATCTAACCTGAAATTCCGCTTGTTTTGTACAATTGATTTCAGAACAAACTAGCACTGTATTAGTATAGATGCCTTATTGTTTTCTCGTGTATTAGGAGACATGACTTTCAACACTGGCTTTTAAGATGGATGCGAACCATTCAAGCACAAAAAAGGAACCCCTGTTCGTTAATAGTACCGTCCAAAACCACCAATAAAAGGCTGGGTGTTGTGAACCGCGTCTTTGCACAACAGGCATCAGTCTAGTGCGCCTCAGATTTGTCTTTCCTAGAAGGTAAGTGAAAAATAGTCTATAAAAGAGAATAACCTTTTTAATACAATCTAGTAGCAATTTGAATCATCACACATACAATAATACTTCCGTGTGAATGGGATTACTACGTCAATGCTTTGCCGCATTTACCTTCTACAAACATAAAAAAGACATAAAATGGGGATAGTATTCATTGTTGTTGGGCTTTTTTGAGTAAGGCAAAAAATGGAAATAACAATTTTGCAGAAGACATTCGGTAATTAGTCATGATTTTCTATGCCCTTAAACGGACACTCTTTATAGCGCTATATATACTTGTCAGAATTTTAAAACGCATTGAAAAGTTTTCGACAACGCATACTTTTGGTCCTTTCCTACCTACAGAAAGCTGTGACATAATTTCTACCGAAAATGCATGCTAACGAGTGAACAGCCGCACAAGTAAACCGCAAACACTTGCATCCAAAACATTGAAGTTTTACTTAACACATTTAGCAGTACAGTGCATTATTAGATGAAAGAATATGATAGCATTTGATTTTTGTCGACATCAAAGAAAAAATACGAAGAACAGCGTCTTTACAAACATTGTTGAAGCTGTTCATGCGAAAACCATTGTTTGATTCGTTTGTAGCAATGAACTCGAAGTTTATCAGGTAAAAAGTTCAACATTATTAGGGCGAATATGCAAATCAAGATTTTTTAGGGTTCAAGTTACTTTTTGCGATATTCGATGGTTTTGCTGTGAATCGAACGCAAATGGCATTATGGATGACGAACCTTAAGTCTAGATCAAGATTATTGAAGAGCAATCTGCACACAACCAGACAGAAAAAATCACCAATCTTGTAAGAACGTTAATTGGGCGTTCGTGAGGCAAAAAGCAAATGTGCAGGCGTCGCAATTTCTACATCTAATTTAAATCAGATTGTTTTTACCGTACAGACCGAATTATCACAGCCTTGGGATGACATTAGATGAGGATTAAAATAGTGTAAAATATGGAACTGCACGATGTTTGATTGTGCAGCCCATAAAGATTTGTTACATTGTCGGAGCACAGTCGGTCCTGGTTGATTTGAAGGAGCGTCTCCGCCCAAGGAAATACTTTACAAAGGCTGGCCAATCTGGATTTGTGACTTTTAAAATGGTTGACTGGAACTCACCAACGTTTGCCCCAGTGATCTATCGGGTGACAGAGATCTAAAAACTGCCAGGTATCGGCTAATGGGGCATGTTTGACACGTAACGAAACTGAATTTATAACCATTTTAGATATCGAGACTACTTACATGATGTAGTTTGCACTCAACGCGGCATGTACAATATTGATGATCACTTCAAGTACCTGTTTCCGTCGGTTGAATTTCTTCAACAGGTATTAAACCTTACTACTATCAGCCACGTGACAGCCAACGACGAACACAAGAATTGCTTAAACAGGACTTCCGATATAAAAGCCGGATTATCATAAATCTATGCAAATGTAAAAAAGCCACGCTACTGATCGGACGTGCCGTGTTTGGTCCCAGAATCCCATAATTTTGCCATATTTCAGGCGTTCATTGTCGTTGAATCTTGCATATGATGTCTGTGAATATAAAGCGACTAAACTTCAGTTGAAAATAAACTGAAAAATGTTCCGTTTTTTCGCCGGAGGAAAGCATATGTTTCAAAATCTGTTCCGTGTATGACCATTTGATCCCTCTTTCCATATGTCACGAAAATGTCCACCATGATTATTCAAATTTCTCACACGGTCAAAGCGATGCTATGAGAATTCAAAAGCTCCCGCCCGGTGTATACAAATGGCTTCGTCATCAGTAATTCCCCTATTGTGCGCCAACTGTCCTGTAACTTCCCATTTAAATTTCTTGTCAAGGTCTGAGCAAAATCTCACCCAAATTGGATCTCGCCCTTGGCCAGAGGGCGTATACTCCAAGTCGGATAACAACAAGTATTCTTACTGTATTGTTCCATAATATTATATAAGACAATTGTTGGGGGCCCTGAGAAGCGTTTACAATGCCTTGAAGGGGGTTCAAGGATTTTGACAAAAATGCAGCAGGCCACATGAAAAGAGACATTGTCCCTTTATAATGGCCTTTTTCAGGACTGCTTGCCATTATATAAATGAGTCAACTGTAATATAAAGTTCTGAATTCAGTTGGTGATTTCAGGTTCTAAAGAGGGGCAAATTAAGTTTTTAGTGAAGATTCACTGCAAGCCAGATGTAAAGACATATATGCTTGTGGCTGCAATGTACAAAAAATGATTTTTCTTCCAACAGCGATTAAAAATATTGCTAGAAACAATGTATTGAACCAAACTGTCAAGAGAAAAGGTTTCTTCCACACTGTAGGAATGAATGTTAAATTCAGCGCATTCATTTGACCAGCCATTCATCATTATTCTTGTTGTACCATTTTTTAAAGCTGTCGTACTTTCTGTAAATTCTAGTCAAGATGGCGGTTTGTGTTTTAGGTCTGCAGACCCCTTCCATTACACTACACTCTGGTTAAAGTACATGCAACAACGGTGCTTTAGTCATCTCCTACATCATTGTCGTCGGAGTCGCTGTCACTACGCTTAACTGGAGCGTCTCTGGCTTAATCTCCATGATTTACATCGGTATAAAAATATCAATGTTTTGCCATTTATGATGAAAATGTGAATACGATGGAAGCAGTAGTGGCGAACGCTACGGTAAAGCCTTCGACATGTGTATTATTTGCTGCGGTCTCGACCGAAGACGTCAACGCCCTCGTCGGGTTGAATTGCAAAAAAAAACACCGTTATGAAACACATCGCCAAATATGACAGACGTCACACAAAAGCAACGTAAACTCGTAGCCTCAAGAGTATTCCACCGGTCGAGTTTGACCTAACTACTTTTCAGAATTTACGTCAGCATACGGAAACATAGCGACGAAGCGTATGAGCTACATTCGGTATCCAGTTGCCATAAGTCAGTCGCCAACGAAGACAACGGCAAATAAATAACATTTTGAGTGGGATTGAGAAAAAAAATTCAACCCGCGACCGAAAACATCGTCAAGCGATAGTGTAGTACCAGGGTCGACCATGGCACTGACAATTGTAATTGGCCATGGCCAGCAACGCGAGCGATAGATCGGCTCCTGAAAAAAACATAGCGATCAGTACAACGCAATCATTGCAATGGTGTGGCCAGCAAGTTCAAAACCAGTTACCCGAGCTATTCTCAAATACTCAAATCACTGGAGGAATCTTCAACTTCTCATTCCACATCGCAGCCACAGGAAATAACTCTTTACGGGTGCGTCTTTTAAGCATCGCAAATCAGCCCTACTCGGACTCTGATTCTGAAAAGTCTGCGACTCAATTTCGCCCACAATGATGATGTTTCAGTTATTGGAATTTTTATTACAGTTTATTGTTACTTGAAATGCCAATTTCGTTCACATGTGTTAAAAATTAAATATTTCAGATTTCCGTCCTGAAACGTGTTTTTGTGTCTGTTTCTGTTGTCTCATTTGAGATAGAAATACAGTGACAGAGTGATCTCTGCATCAAAATATTTGCATATGAATAGTAGAAAGTTTCCCATGGCCTACCAGTGAGTTCACAGCTGATGAAAAGGTCACTCACACAGCCTATCAATGCGCACTATATAGAATCTATATGAAATCTGGCCGTGTCGCGATGTCTTTCGACGGCATCGAAAAAAATGGTGAACATATGTAGCAATAACATAACCCCATGACCTCGGTAAGTACTCGCGCAGAATACACCGTATCCCTTTGGAAATACTTTCGGAACGCTACAAAGCGACCTCCGAGGTCATGGGTTCTGTCATATTCTCATCGCTTGCATCGCTTTTTAGGCAAAGGCTTATTTTCTGGTTTCTGCCCAAACAGCGTCCAACTTAGTCTATCCTTGTGCTGTGCTTAGTTTACTATTTGTGTGGCATGGCAAACCTGACCAATGTTTGTGTTATCACGATGAAATATACACCAAATAGGCTGTTCATATTTTCTTGAAATGTTTCAAAAATTCGAAAATGGAATACGTAACGATATATTGACAAGTTGTCACTGTGCTGTTAAATGTAGTAATATTTGCATGGGACTCTTTTTGTTGCCCATCCAAGCTATTTAGGATGTCACACTGGCACAAAGCAGAATCTGAAACTAGCACTGTATTCAGTTAAAAATAATACATTACGGGAACGCTCCATTAACTTAAAAGTACCCGAGTTGGTTATCAGAGGATTAATCTGTATGTCAACATATGCGAACAGATTATTGTAAACAAAACATAAGCACTGCCGGACTACTTTTAGCATGGCCCACGCCGGTTGGCGCCTGACTTGATGACGGCTCTGTCCGGCACTGAGGATTTCCGACCAGCGTTAAAAGTGCCGTCCAGCACTTGCTGTTACTTTGAGGTCATCATTTTGTTCATAAAATTGCATGAAGAGTTTACAAAAACAATGGCACTATAGAATCCCTTTCAATAAAATGCTGTTTAAACAATACCAGCAGTTTAACGTACGATGATTTTGCATATGAAAAGCTATTTTAGCTGGTTGAGCGTACGTTCGCAAAGATCATTGCCCTTTGAACTAGACAAGTTTTCCTGTCACACAATATCTCTGTACGATCGAAAGGAGACAAACTGAAGATTTTTTGCTTTGTATGAATGTTTATAACCCTATAAAAGAAAGTACGGTAGCGAAAATCAGCACAACAAAACAGGACTTTTACTTAAACCTACTCTTTCAATTTCAGTTCAGAATCAATCACTTTAATCACTTTATTGCATAACAACACACTTCGGAAAGTGCAGTATAGCAAGAACAAAACTAAACATTGCATAAAACATTGTTGTCTATGTCTTTACCTGCAGCTGCTGGGGGAAACATAGTGTTTGTAATATATTTCATGAGAGACAGCGTATCATCTGAAGTTAAAATGTACAAAAACTTATCTCTTCATTTAAACTATCAAATATAGGATAATACAACTTCATTGCAGAAAAGAGAACTTCTCTATCACTATTATATTTTTGACACTTCATTAAATAGTGAAATTCATCCTCGACGGAAGACTTACAAAACTTACAAAATCTGGATTCAGGCGGAATTCTTGGTTTTGACCTTCTGCCCGACTCGATTTGTAAACAGTGATCAGAAATACGAAGTTTTGTGACCAATTTTCTACAGCGTAAGTTCTTAATATCCAGTAAATAATTCTCTAAACCAAACTTAGTTTTAAATTCTCTGTACGTTCAGAGCTTATTATTCCCTTCCCGGGAGACTTATTATCATTGTGTAAATCACTGTACCAAGAAACTTGATAATGCTTGCGTAAGTTATTCTGTACAATTTTAATAGTGGCATTACTGTTACAAACAGCTGACCAAATATTACCTTCGCTATAAGTAGTATGTTTTGAATGAACTCAAACCACTTTAAATGATATCTTGCAGAAAGATACGCTGAACGTAACAGAATGTCATCACTAAAAACTAACTTGTGCCAATATTTTAACATGCGTTTGACTATGACAATTTTGATAGGATATCTACCAAGTTCACCTATAATACCTGCCTGGGGAGCATGTTTTGAAACTCCCAGTAAATATCTGTAGAAAGAAAAGCTAACATCATTTAAGAAATTACTCATATCATTAATTTCATTCCCCCGAATTTCACAACCATAGGTAAGAATGGGAACAATCAAATGATCAAAAAGATCTAAAGCAACTTTCACAGAAAAATTCCCATTATAAGAAATACCTTTACGAAGACTAAAAAGAGCTTTAGTAGCTTTCATCTTAAGATTGTGAAAATTTGCTTTAAATTTGCCATTGGGAGTTATAACAAAACCGAGATAACAATACTCTTTCACAAAATCAAGGGCAAGTCCATTATAGGTAAGTAATGTACATTTCAGTAAGTGATTGCTTTTGTTAAAAACCATGACTTTTTACTTCTTTGTACTAATAGAAAGCTTCCACTTCAAACAATAAGAGTGTAATTTATCAAGACAACTTTGCAAACCTACTTGAGTTTCTGAAATCAACAGCAGATCATCAGCATATGAAAGACAGTTGATGTGCAATGAATCTAATGTCATGGGGCTGTCCTCACTGGAGCCAAAAGTACCTGGAAGGTCATTTATGTAAATGTTAAATAACGTAGGGCTCAGATTACACCCCTGTTTAACTCCTACTTTAGATTCAAACATGTCAGTGAGGCTATTGTTAGATTTAACACAATAGTTAACATTTTCATACATAGACTTAATCACAGAAAAGAAATTACCATTGATACCATAATTCCTAAGTTTCCAAAGCAAACCTGGTCTCCAAACTTTATCAAATGCTTTATGAAGATCAATAAAACAACAAAAAAGATACTTGTTATTTAAGTTGCAATCAGCTTTGTTCATATACGAAGAATAAATATACTTATCAACAGCAGATCTCAAAACAAAAATATTATTAGAAGTAGATCTCATGACTCTGAAACCAGACTGAAATGGAGTGTAAATTCCCTTATCATTCAAGTACTTAACAAGCCGACAATTGAGAACGGAAGTGAACAATTTTGCCAGACAGCTATTAATTGAAATTCCTCGATAATTGGATGGATCACTTCTGTCACCTGACTTGTAAACAGGTACTAAAAAGCTGATTTCCAAGAACTGGGAAACTTACCGGATCTAAGAATGGTGTTAAATAAAGAGCAAATTGGAGTACGCAAACTTTGTCCACCAAACTTCAACATTTCATTCAAGTTACCATCTGCACCTGGGGACTTTTTTGATTTCAACTTACAGAGGGCTTTAAGTAATTCTGCTTCAGAAAAAGGACAATTGAGAATAGGACACTCATTATCATAATTGCTCTTTACCATGCAATGCAGATCAGAAAGTACTTGTACAGAAAAGTTATCAGAAACATCATGACCACCATCAGCTAAATTTCTAAAATGATTAAACCATTCCCCTTGAGAAATTGAAACGTCACTTCTGTCAGTAACACTATCGCCTATGATTTCTTTCCATAACTTCCAATGATTCTGCGTACTTTCAGAATGAGAATTCTCTAACTGTTCAAGCAAGTTCTTTTTGTACATACTTCTTTTGCTTGATAAGCTTTTTATAATGCTTTTTAAAGTAAAGCATCTACCTCTAATGAAAGGATCACAAGGGAAACGACTTAAAAGTTTACAAGCCTCATTTAACTCTGTGCGTACTGCATAACAAGAATTATCAAACCAAGGTTTCTTTTTCTTTGCTTTTGATTTCCATTTTTTGGAACTATTCTTGATGTAAATTTTTTCAAAGAACAATCAGCAACTTTGTGGATAATAGCTTCAAAGGTACCAACAGACTCATCGCATGAAGTAGAACTATTACAGACAGTACTGAAATTACTGAGCTCAGCTTGAGTGAAAGTCCTACTCTTCCGCAGAAAATCAAAGTTTTCAAGCGTCGACTTTCTCTTCAGCTATGCACACAACCACGGCCCCTCCACAAAACGCGATGTCGATCGAATGTTGCCACTATGATCGACCATGGATGGATTGACGTGGCGTTTCAAAAGTATGAAAAATGAGACTCAGTAACTTCTATTATCCACAATCAATGAGCGGCATTGCGGAAAGGTGCATGCAATGCAATAAAAGTCAAGAGCAAACTTTGGTGTCAACGGATCCAGTCTTTGAATTATCAATGAACACTCACTTATTTTTCTGGTCAAAAAGCCAAAGGCTACTTGTCCATCGCAACAAGCCTCTCTACGTTTGCAGCGTGTTCATTTTTAGTCGGATGCCGGCCATATTGACCGGTTACTTCCGTATTTTGGCCGGCTACTTTTCAGCAATGTTTCGCTCAGTAGCCCCGAAATTCTGGTTTTGATAATAATATTTTGATATTTTTGTTGTCTTGCAAGCCGGATATAACATTTCAGAAGTGCCGATGTGGCTATATGTAGTCTAGCAATTTACGCGGTGAACTTGTTGCTATCTAGTATCAGCCTGTAGTACCGCGATCTGCGAACGTGTTGTACTGTACGGGAATCGCTCTCGAGGTCAACCTTGCTTTCCCGACTACAGCCCGAATTATTCCGACGGTCACGTCAGGTATAGCTTACCATTGGACTGACGTTACGCCCACGAATAGCCGACCATTTCCGAATAAAGCCGATGTTTGAAGAAAGAGTCTCAAACGCGGAAGAGAAAGTCGACGCTTGAGAGCTTTGGTTTTCTGCGTAAGAGTAGGGCCTTGTCTGATGGGTTTAATAGGTTTTTGATCAAATGTAAAGCGACCAAAAGTTACTGTGTCTCATTTTTCATATTTTTGAAACGCCACGTCAATCCATCCATGGTCGATCATAGTGTCAATATTCGATCGACATCGCGTTTTGTGGAGGGGCCGTGGTTGTGTGCATAGCTGAAGAGAAAGTCGACGCTTGAAAACTTTGATTTCTGCGGCAGAGTAGGACTTTGTCTGTTGGTTGTCGGAGGTTTTAGATCAAATCTAAATAAACAAACAGTAACTTGGTCTCATTTTTCGTACTTTTGAAACGCTACGATCACAGTCCAAAATTTTAGGTCGACCGATATTGCATTGTGTGTAAGCTTACTGTGTCACAATCGACTAGTCGACTGCAGGTGCGTTGTACACATACGGTGTCGTACGGGTTGGCGTTCGGTGTCGTCAGTTTGGGATTTTATCAAACATATGAACACTGGAATTTAGCTCTATTTTTCAATTATATTCAACATCACCAAAATTCAATAATCAGCTCGCGAATTCGTTTTATTGTGAAATTAATACCGTGAATTAAATCACTGAAAATTCTCCTTTCTTACATGTAAGAGTGGCCATACTGTATACAATAGGTTTCTGGGTAGCAATTCATTCGTGAGATGTCACAGGATACGCTCAGCTCTTGGAGTAAAAACCTAGGACACGTTACGTTGTTAGCATTTGCATAAAAATGCTGTACACGTGGAAAGAACGTTCCATGCTGTTCTGATCACATTTGCATATATGATCAATGCGCGTTACTGAAGTGAAGCGTCCGCTAATAGGAAACTTGAATGAAAATGAACGAAGAACGATATTTTGTTTCACCATATTTTTAAAACTTAGTTTAGAGCCTAAATTAAAAAAGAAACTTGATTACTTGAAGTTGAAAAGTGGGTAGTTCACTGTTTCCTGTCAACATAGTTCCATGTGCAAGGATATGTGTGTGCCCGTGGTATTGAGTGAGTCGTTACAGCCCTGACGTTCCTATCATAGCATGGATAAGATAAACGCAACAAGGGAACAGTAACACCTTTGGGGATTACAAGTCTTCTGTTTGTCACCCGAGTTAAACAGGCAGCGACTCGGTTTCAGGTACCATCCAAGGAGCCTTCAGGTAATGAGACGTTTATACATGCAGAATGTGGCAAGTACAGTGTTCGTATCTTTCGACGGTGATTGGAGTAAACTTTGAGAAAACTAACTCAAATTTTACGATTGAAACGGGGGAGTAAGGATAAAAAACGGGATTAATATCACCAGAAGGAAGGCGATAAAAGACTAACGTGTTGAGTACCACCCTTCGCAAATTTTTAATCGAAATTTTCTGGCTGTTCGTAAAATGGGGCAGGTTTCTCTTTATAACATCTCTCACTCTATTGAGAGTAGTAGTGTCTTTATCCGTTGTTGAAATCTTTGACCATCCCTAATGTCGTAATATTGTGAGTTTCCATAAAAATCATGCTTCCCGCCTTTTTTCAGAGGAACAGAGTGAAGAGGTCTACAGTGTTCCGAATGTATGACTTTAAGTTTAAAACGAAGTTCAATTGCCCCGTCCGCGAAAATGAATACAAGAGAAGTCGGCCAGTTGCGAGCTCGGCCAGTGGGCGAACTCGGCCAGTACAGTGTGCACCCAATTAGAATATATGATCTATAATAGTATTTCTTTTTTCGAAGTCTCACCAAAGTTATATGCGAAAGCGATCTAAATGTCATGCATACGGTGAGCATAATGTTTTCAAACATCATAGATCACAGTTCAACGCACGTACGATATACACACATTGGGTAAAATTGCGATTGTGGCATCGAGTTTTGCAGCCTTTGTCATGGTTACACTTGAAGTTCGTTAAAAAGTCATGGGAGATGGTGAAGCAAATTAGTTAAGGGTTGTCAAGCCATGAATTTTACTGAAGAAATGGCCTAATGTTTGCCTGAACTTACGGTACGCGCGCGATCTTCAGAAACACTGAGGCAGACCGTACATGTTTTGCAGGGTGGACGTGGGACCTCTTCGCGTTGTTTTCTGAATTTTCCTGGTAGTATTAAACCGACAAAATAACAAAAGCTATGGTAGTAAAAAGTTAAATCTGGCATGTGCCGATTAAGTATTCAACTGTGAAGAGGATGCGTATGCGATCATATTGCTTTATTGCGAGTGGCCGACTTCTCCTGGCCGACCTCTCCCACTGGCCGAGTTGGTCGGCACCGGCGGTGGCCCAGCTCGCAACTGGCCGACTTCTCCGGTTACCGCGAAGCGCGAAACGAATACAAGAGAA
>LD351926.1:94647-117542 GCA_001465055.1 Ptychodera flava | reverse complement strand
GCCATCTGCGGAGTCATCATCATCATAGTGGTTATCGTTTTGGTTACCAAGACTACCAATGATGTCTACGACAATTACGGCTACAAATAGAGTCGTCTGTCCGAGCGGAGGATGTGAATATACAGGGACCCATGTCCTCCATCTTGTACAGTGTGAAATTTACTCTAATTTGACCGCAACTCTTGGGTCACTCTGTAAACGGTGACGGTTACAGCGAATATTATCTATTTTATTCCTCATTTGTTATGCAGTAAGACGAAAGTGTGTACATGCCTTCCGCCAAAACTTTCTTTTGTTCTGATCGTTGTATTTTATTACTTCTTGTTGCCACTGTGAGCCTTGATATCTTCAAGGCTGGGGTATCATCAAAGCCGTTTGGTAGACTCGCGGACGGGACTTGGAAGTGAAACTTTCTCACTAAACATAGTGTACGAAGATGTAAATATTGCCTATCAAATACTGATTACCTTTTCATTATGAAACCATGCCACAATTCGTGAACTTAGCAATCTGATTCAAAGAAATAGTTCGCCTGTACAGAGCCAAGCCAGCTGTGTATTGCCTTCGTTCTACACACCTCAGCATCTCATGCTACTTTGCTGGGTCAGTGTGCAGAGGCTCAGGAGGTTATGGCTGATTGATAGAATCTTCATTATTCACAACTATGCAAGGAATCTGAAACTAATACAATAGCTTGTAGCTGATTCGCTGTCTTGACATGAATTATTGATATCAATGACATTCGGCTAACCAATAAGCTACTGTCAAGCTTTTGAGAGTCTGCGCCTCAACAGACTTTCAATCTGGTGATTCCCAAACTTTGCATGCTAATTCCAAACCCAGTTCTTGAAAAAATAGCGGATATAAAGTTTTGTCAACTTATTTAATTATGATATTTACATCGTTATATACTAAAATATCATGGAAAAATGCACGGCTTGCCTTCCTGATAATGTATTTACCAGGGTTTTCATTCACTTTTCCATAGATTTTCATACGAAATATATATTTATAGAACAAATAACGGACCTTGTATGATAACACTTAGCTTGAACTCATTACTGAGACTTTCATAATGGTTTTTAGGGAGAAAATCTACTAAATAGCTGATATCCATTCCATCAGAAGAGTTCCATTTTGACTGTTTTTGAATGTATTCTTCCAAATAAGTTTGGTATCAGAAAACACATCTGGGGCACTCTCCTTTTCAATAAAGTGCCACTGTTACAAAGAATGATATTAGCCATGGCCATTTATCGTTGGTTGAAGAAAATAAATATTTACTTTCATTCGATATCGGCCTCTAGGATGAACGTGAGTTTACTTAGTGGGTTTGCTCATTGTGTACAAGTACGAAAGTACAGTACGTGTAGTTGAAGGCAGGACTAATGTGCCCCTGAACTCGGTCTTCGAATTGTGTAAACGGACATTCGCCGTGACATTTGATGATTTCTCTACTGTCTTTTTCGGTATTTTCAGGCTTCAGTTCCTCGGTCTATAGGCAATGAAAATATCTAAAAATATAATTTTTAGCTAGCCAGGGATGCTATGTAAGTGAGGTGAATTTTCAGTAATGATGCTGATCGAATTTATCCCGGACGAGCACTCATGTATCGTGTCGAGATGAATAATCATATGCTTCCTTTCACATTGGGAATACAAGCTGTGTTCATGAAATGCACCGAATATAGTAATTGCCGGTACGTCAGTAAACATGTCAGGTACTTGAACTCAGTGCGCAGTCACGAGATTTAATCGTCTATGCTGGTTTTGTGTGGGGGAAATCCCAATGACCTGAGCAGTTCTCATCAGCGGAGATTCTGACACTGGGGGCGCTTTGCACTGATGTTGGCACTCGTAGGCAATACACGACGTCGCGATAACCACTTTCTGTGCAGCTTTCTATCCATGCAAATATTTTTGATAATGTTGTCGACAATCCGTTCCGTTCCGGAAGCTAGGACAAACAGCGAGGTGCCTGCACGCTCGCAAGTGTCTCCGTTTTGGCTGTTTATTCTTGGACTGGTCCCTCGGTTTCCTAGAAGGGGAATAGAAAGTCAGCTATACTCACCGTCAAATTGTTATGATATTTGCGTACGATTGATACTACTCTAAAATTCTCTGCCATAGTTTACATTATTTAAGCCGTTAGAGTAAAGTAAAGAAATCCGATATACCGCATTCTCGGATTCTACCCAAACTTCATATAAAGTTTCCCTGTTTCAGGATTGATGTCAAACTTGGTAATACATAATTTGGTGGCCCTTTAGGCCTTATGGTTCTTCTCCGGAATAAAAAGGACGCGCAGTGTTTCAGAGACTCCAATCACCAAAGAAATCATGTGATAGCGGTAGAAATAAACCCAAAACGCGAACGGGAAATACACGTAGGTCTATGCACGTTTGTGCAAATATTGGGTTGGTTTGTACCGTGTTCCATTAAAATTTCCGTGTTGGACTCAATGCGATGGAATAGGGAACCCAGAAATCTGGTTGTTGTTGTTTTTATTGTTGTTCATGTTTATCAGTTGTGTTGTTGTTGTTGTTGTTGTTGTTGTTGACCAATGAAATTCAACGAACATTACTGTTTTGTTTTTGTTGTTTCAAACGCAATGTAGATGTCATGAGATACTTTTGAAAGTATATGAAGAGAGTGTACATTGGCAGAGAGTTGTATCAGGTCAAATAATGATAGTGTCCTTGTTGCGTTTTTCATGACATCTACATTACTTTTGAAACAACAAGAACAACAACAACAACAGAACAGTTATGTTCGTTGAATTTTATTGGTCAACAACAACAACACGAGTAGTAAACAGAAACAACAATACGAACAGCAACAACCAGATTTCTGGGTTCCCTATAATGGAATTAGTTTCAATATCTTGAATGAATTTTATCTGATCGGTAGATTTAGTCTGGTCCCCTGACCCATTTCTACCACTAGCTGCGCTGCAAGCGAAAATAGGGTCAGGTATTGGGGTAATGGTCTTGGGCTACGAGTGGACGCCATTTTAGTCAGAATTTGACAGTCACCTGACAAGATCATGTCATCAGCATATGGGTATAGTGGCAAGCTTGGAGACCTCGCAAGTTGAAGATATTTGCAGGGCTTCACTTTTAAGTCTTCGACTTTGTTCTTCTACGATAATCTTAATTTCATCACAAAATTACGATTATCGTCTAGGATTTTTTCTCGGACACGACAGAATTTCCTACGGCAGTGACTCAAATATAAGTGATTTTTCGTTTTTCATTTAATGCCGACATGAGATGCTTGGTTCGGGAAACCGAGGTAAAATTACTCCATGGGCAAATGACGTCTAAATTCGAAGGTAACTCTATAAACATAGACAGTCGACTGTCTACTGTCCATGTAACTCCAATTTGGAAATAAAGTCGATGCAATCACTGCGCTCGTACTATTGACAAAAACAGCCATGGTTACAATAGCCCATACCTGACCCTATTTTCATTAGCAGCGCAACCAGCTGTAGAAATGGGTCAGGGGACCACACTACGATAGGTTGTCATTATTCACAGTAAATTAAGGAGCTTTAAACTGGAGCTGTACTCCACCTGATTGGCTGTCTATAAATAATTCAATGAAAACAACGAGTTTCAGCTAACTATTGGCTAAAAGCTTCCGAGACTCCTCACGTTTCCAGAATTTTTATCGCAGCAAGATGAGAACTTTTTCAGATCTGTATAGTTTAAAAGATGTCCGTTGCCATTTTGGATACTTCGAACCAAATCAAATTAACACACTTCGTCGTCTATTGCCTGCGCGATTATTTTCCTTGAATAGAGTATATATTGTACAAATCTTATCTCTGTCATTCACACGCCAGAGAATTCAATGTGGTGACAATTTATCACGGGGATAAAATATGTCATTTTATCGGGAGCTAAGATTCCTCTTCGTGTCTCTGACCAAAAAAACATGGTCACCATTTCAAAGTTAATAATAAAACATTACACTTCGAGTATGAAAGGTACGTTCTTTAGATCCCTTTACTTCCGTGATTAGTTTGTGAAAATAATTCTTAAAAAAATTCCCAGTTATCAATATGTAAAAATTAAAATAATTGCGAGTTGGATGAAGGCACCGAATAGCGGTTTACAATGAAAAGCCTGCCAACTAAAATTTGTGTTTGCTTATAATTACTCATATATCTACGATCATCACGTTCGGATTTCTATAAACTTCTATAGAGGGGCCAGTCCCTGTCATTTATAACGCGACTTTCAACACGGAATTAGAATATAGGTATCGTGGATTCCCACTCTTGCAATACAAATCTGGAGATCTTCATAAGATCAAACATGCAATAGCGTCGTAATGTGAATCAGAACCAATGTACAGGTTATCCATGAAGGTTTATGATGCCTTTAAAATTGCTTTTGGAGAATACTTTATTTTCTCTTCCTTGTGTATTTTCACATGTTTAGCTAGCCGCTAACTCCCATTTCTTCAAAATTAATGCTAGCTTTATATCACGTATTTTTTTAATAATTTCCATTCTAAAGTCAGAAAATTCTATCTACCTTCAATGGTTTTTGTCTTGTGCTGAGGGGTCAAACTGTATGGTATTGGAATGCATCGTGGGTAAAAATGCGACTTCCCACCACAACAAGAGTTTAATACTTTTAACACAGTCGTTTTCATGTCATGAAATTGTTTGATTGAGAAACAAGCTAAACTCATGCATCTGTTCATCTTTTAAAGCATTTTTGGTATGAAATTCCTGTGCAACCTAAAACTTTACTTTGACTTTTGTAATCCTGTGCGTTTTACCGGTAGAAATTCCGCCTTGTTGAAAATATGGTCGACCGCCCGAGACGTTTATGACTCTCTATAGGTGGCAAAATCGTACTTAAAGGTCTTAGGAGAAGTAAAAGTAAAACTGCTGAAAAGGTGATTTTCACTCGTTAAATAATGCATGGAAAGACACAAGCAAAATAATTTCAACAGAAAAATTGTTTGAGTGTGTATTTATTGAAAAAAGTGCATTTTTCGAAGTTTCCATATAATAGTCACATTTTCCGGCGAAAAAATCGAACCCGGATGTGTGACGTCAGGTGGATATCAGCCTATCTGTGCTTGCCTGGAACGCAATGGCGCCTTCTGTCGAGTACCACGACCAGAAAGGTGTTTATTCGTCCTCCGAAGACGAACAAATGTTATAGCAGATGAAGAAGAAGTACAAGAAGTGATGTACATCGGTCCTTACATGTCCCGTGCATGTATGAACCAGATGTCGTCGAAAGTCCCCAACACATTGCACCACAACGACCCGATCTACTATGACGGCTTGACCAAACAAGACTACCAGAATGTAGCTGCAATATTTGTAGCCCACGGGCCGTGCGCTGGCTTTTTTTTTGACGTGTTGGCTGTGTAGCAGCGCCGGCCCGTAGACACGCGTTTGTGCAGTTCCTTTGCCAAAGCTTGGCCAATGTTAAATGAAGCTTCGAGTCAAAGATTCGCACAAGGGTTTGCATGCCAACCTTTACCGAAGATATTGACACCAAAGCTTTGCTGTACCTTTTGCGTACTGACCTTTGTGAAAGCTTATGTTTCAAAGCTTAATTCTGAAATGGTTGTTAACGCAAACAAGCTTCGATGACTATCAATTTGTCACAGGATTAGTCAGCGATCTTGGACCAAGCTATACCCAAGCTTTGTGTTTCCATGGACATTCAGGTCGCCGTCGTTGACCAGCACTTCGAGTCAATTGCAATTTTTACTCAGTTTACATATAATTGAGTCAATTTTGCTTCTGAATCTTGATAAGTTAATGGTTCGAAAGTTATCATCATCTGCTAATAATAAAGTAATAAAATATATACCAATAATCAAGCTTTATAAAGCAAACGAATGCATTGAACATATGTATTCATATTACGGCCGACATCGTGACACCTTTCGTCGTTCATGGTCCTGTACGGTATTTTCATATCGCTGCTAAAGAGTATGGTTCCGGTCGGCTGTATGACACTATACGACAAGTTTCTTTTTTACGACGTTTAATATCGATGTAGTGAAATATATCGAGTATAGCCATAAATGAACCACAAAAATCTGACTAAACCACATCAAAGTGAAAATACGCGAGGGCCATTATTCGGAACTGGGAGTGCAGTTTTGAAAAATTCCAATACAAATATTTCAGTCTTCCTCTTCACAAGACCTTTAAAGTATCGAGAATTGATGTGGATACTTACAACTTTCCGAAGATAATCTCTGTATCGTGAAAATTTTCGACGAGGCTTAAAAAGTTTTGATTATTCGTGAAGGTAGTCTAAGATTAATAATAAATATTTGATCCCTCAATTACAGCAGTCTACTTTCAAGTCCGGCAAGCACAGGTATTTACAATCACGAAAAATATATGGCTTATTATGTCAAAGGCGCAAAAAGAAACTTCAATAAAGGTCATGCATGTAATAGTGGGTAATATTATACCGTCTTCGTGAACACCGGCCTCTTTACGGCTACAGCTGGGTGCGTTACATCAATAATGGTTTTATAAATTCTTGCGTTGCGTCCTGTAACGGCAATAAAGCTAAGAGGATGTTTACCGGCTTCTGTGATCCTTTTCCGACCTGAATTTTCTTCATCCACAGTATTATACGAACTACATCGTACGATGGGTGCTTTAGTTGCGTCGACTTTGATCGACTTTCTGGTATGTTTTCTGGGATGAAATTGAAATTGAAAAATATCAAAAAATTCAGATGATGCAAGATGTAATGTTTATCTGGATATCTTCATCATTTTGATTATGAAATATAAAAAGAAACCTTAGGCAGTTTTTTTATACCACAGCTCAACAGATGACAAGGATTAAGAGATCGGAGAATGCATACTTTTGTCAGTACATCGCATGACAATGCATAACAAAACACTTAACTTTCTCACTGAGCAATCACTCAACGCACATGAACAGTCAAGTGTTTAAATATCGCTAGATCTTTCCTTCACTCCTATGGCATGCACGGTGTAAAAATCCTCCCACGTCTTTTCTTGTCATAAATTACAAGAAACTTTATCACTTTCTTTTTAGCTATGCATGACGTCATGTTAACCTTCCTTGACTGGTATCAGATCGCAACGTTTTTTTTTTGCTAACGTCATCAACTAGAGTTTTTAACAAGAAACGAGTTTGACGGAGGGGTCCATAGAAAGATTAGGCAACGCAACACGGTCGTGTACGAGAAACAGCAATTCAGTTTTTTGACGCAATGGAATCCGGGAAAAATGGTAAGTATACTGCGTTAGCTCAGAGATTTAAGTTTTTCGTTGCACAGAAAGTCGACATTAAGGTTTTAGACGATGAGTCAATCGGCTATAGAGGCTGGCGTAAATGTCAGCCAATTGAGCAAAACCTGCGATCTATTAGTCACTCGCTCACATGCAGCGGCTTAATCCATGAAGCCAATCAAAAGGAAGAAAAATCAGTTCTTATCAATTATTAAGACATACATCCAATGACTACTAATTTAACCTTGTCTATATTTCCTTGTCATGTAACATGTATAGCAACCCCGTAAATGATCAACTAAATTTCCTGTCGGAGGAAAATGTTGCCACTTTTTGTGAAACTCAAAAACTTTTCAACGGTCTTTTAATAATCAAAAATTAGTGTTTTCTCTAAAATATTTCAATGGCTATTAGTTTTGATTGTCAACACTTCATGCATGTGTATAACCAACATACATATTGACATCGGCACTGCACACGCAGACTGAAGAGTCAGCACTGATATAAGTATTAAACTGACAGTCTGTGACGAGATTGACATCTCACTAATGAACCAAGAAATGATACTACAAACATGCTTCAACAAATTCCGTTTCTGCTGATCTTTGCTCAAGATGGCGATGGTCACTTGTTAGTCCCTGCCGTGGACGAAATCCGGCGGAGACATAGATTAGGTCATGTCCGTCCGTCCAAGCATCCGTCACCAGCCTTTTCTCAGACACCTGCGAAGCAATTTTTTTTAAAACTTGACATAAGTGTAGTATCCTATAGTCTCTTGATACAAGCCACTTGCTCTCACAAAACAATCAAATTTGGCTCCAAGGATTCACTGTTTTTGGATATTCGGAGCTACATCCACTGAACCTGAATCTAAAATTGCCCTTGGTTTCTGGTATTCAGACTTGAGTTGTCTGAATCTAAATCCGAAATTGCCTTTGTATATTCCCAATGTGAATGTGTAAAGACACTCAAAACATTCTTGATATTTCAAGAATATACTGATCCGAATCTGATAGAACTTAGTAAACTTAGTACAGCCAGAGATGTAATAGATATTTGGAGGTGTCATGTCAGCTTTCCTAATCAGTGTACTATGTCCAGAAATACTGCATCAAATTTATTGCCAACGTGGCACAGATTCTTGATTTCACAGTGTTGTAATAGCATGCAAGACATTTAGCAGCATCAGGTCAATTAAAGCTGATTTACACATTTAATGAATTTCCTAAATTAGTATATTATGTCCAGAAATACTCCATTAAATTTGATGAAACTTGGTGCATGTGAACTCTCAGTGCTTTAATAGCGTGCAAGAACATTTAGCAATATGTCAGTTACTTGCTAAATATTGCACATTTAGTAAGCTTTCGTAATTAGAGTGATATATCCAGAAACACTTCAGCAAAGTTGATGGAACTTGATCATTATGTTGATCTCACATTGTTTTAATTGAATGCAATGACATTTAGCAACATCCTGTCTTAATTAAGGCGATACCGAAGAATTCAAAGCGCGCGTTGGTTGCTATCGCTGGCAACGTTCCAAGCGCGCACTTTTGCACTTACCGTTCTTACCGTTCCGTTGTTTTCTATGGATTTTCGACTCCTGGTATTTTGAAAGTGCTCAAAATATTTCAACTCTCTCAATTGTAAACCAATTTAGCTGATTTTTTGTAGGCTTATTGAAGTCATAGATGAGAATATAGATAAGCATGCGTTTCTAAAAATTCCGGACAGTTTATGAGATATCGCCGTAAAACCCTTCAAAATTTCACAAAACGACACAGTAGATATTTTCCTGTTCAAAAATCGTTTGTATCTGAAAAGATAACCTAATCCACGTTAGCGGCTCTAAACAGGTATCTGCTGAGACACATACAGCATATATCATCAAGATGCCCTACAACTAAGAAAAGTGTCCCGATTTACATTCTGAACAGATTCGGATCAAATTTTCATAAAACGAGAGATTTTCCCTGAGGCAGATATCTCAGGCTATCCATTCGTCTGTTGCCTACTCATGGACTTATCTAATGCTATGCGGCCAGGAACATTGTGTCATCTAGATATGACTTGGATTGTCTAGATTATCTTTATTAATAGCATCATACACATTTTGACGGAGGGACGCTGAATGGATTACTGTGTTCATGCATGATGTGTGCACACTGTATTTGTACAGCAATTCGGTACCCATCGGCAGGCTGGTGAAGTGAAATTCGAATATTTTATGTTCATTTGTTTGTTTGTTAATTTTGAAGTGTTTATTTTCTTGAATAGATGCCTTTGGTCAACTGTATGGAGTTCCCCTACAACAAACATATCCACTACCGCAGTATGCACAACAGCCTACAGTATATCCTTCTCAAGGATCATTGATGTCATCAGATGTGATGGTAAGTTCGCTGGATTCTCGATCAGGGCTGATTATCATGGTATTCATTACACTGAGAGAAACGGGGCGACCACAACTGTCCACCGTCCTGGTGTGGCTTCTTAGGGTGGCGTTACATTCTTTTTCAAAGGAATTTTTCTCATCAAAGATGACAAGGAAACCCCAATCGTACTATGTCTTTTAAAAAAGCAGAGAATCTAACGTTTACAAGTGCTATCCTAAAAGCTTCATATGCCCTAATGGTTTTTGCATGCCACTTTATTTAATCCTGGACTATGGTGTGCCTAAACAGGCCCTAATGATACAACCACGATTACCCCTTAATGCTAGGCAGTTTTTATCTCTCAATTTTGCACATACAAAATATGTTATACAATAGTATGAGTATTTTGAATTCTACCCTGTGATGGCAGTGCTTCTCAAAACTAAAACATCATTCAACATTGTCTCGCTGTGCTGATCTGACATTTTTTAATTTATGGTGTAAATTCTGAGCATGTTCGATACAGAGGTTACGTCACACAAATGTGCAGAGGCTGTCACTTCATATAGCCCGCTGAACGTTCAAAATGTTAGGGATTAGACAGCACTCCTAATCTTGCTGAAAACGTTTTCATAATAGCAGACGTCATCAAACCTCTCTTTCTTGTTACACAGATAGTTGTCCCGCTTCAACAACGACTGGTAGATCCCGACGCAAGGCCAAAATCCCTAACTTACTTGGATGTAGGAGCGATGACATTTGCCATATTAAACGCATCGTTCTGTTTCATTCCCCTTGGCATCGCCGCTGTTATCGTATCCATATTTGTAAGTAAATCACAAAGGGTCACTTAAAAGAGTGTTGTATTCCTCTCCTGTGGGGAAGGGCTTGAGGATTCATCACGTGGCACGGTTACAGAAATACCTAGCCGTGGGTCCATAGCTGTGGTGTTTTCAGACGGGATTCCTGCCTTCTACGGGCGGGTTTTGACTTTTACGATTTTAACCCTGGTGGCGGGGTTAAAATTGTAAAAGTCAAAACCAACCCGTAAAAGGCAGAAATCCCTGTCTGAAACGCCACAGCTATGGACCCACAGCTATGGACCCACAGCTATGGACCCACAGCTATGGACCCACAGCTATGGACCCACAGCTATGGACCCACAGCTATGGACCCACAGCTAAGAAATACCCTAAACATTCGGTAGCCTGAACTTTTGTAATTCTATTAGTTCTTTTCTATATGTAAAGTGCAGTTTTGTCAGTTTTGTACCGTCATAAATTCTGAATATTCATTATTTTGACGATTTGATTCGTTACCGTGACCTGCAAATTTATAATCACTATTGTCAGAGTAACTTCAAATTCAAGCGTGGACAACTACTCACTTCAAATCAATATCAATGGTCATACCAAATATGATATTCTGTGTAATATCTCCATGAAACAGATTACGTGTAACTGTGAACGGAATTTCTGTGCTGTGGGTGTTTTCAGAGTGATCAGAATGTAGCAATTGTTCCAATCGTCTACGAATACGTCACGCAAGACCCCAACCACAACGAACATCTTATCGCTGTTTTAAACAACAAATAAGGGATAAATCTTTTAAGGCTTATATCCATGTGCAATATTTATATTTAGTACCTATGCCCAAAGATACTGCTCCTCTTGATGAGTTTGCAGGAAAAAAATCATTTTCGTGTCGACATCGGTAAGGACCTGATGCAGCATCAAAAATGTATAAACAAGAAAAGGGTCAGATGAAGGCAGAGAGAAAAAGATCATAAAAACACAGAGAAGAAAAGATATCATGACTTACTGTTATTGACTCAAATTATTTTTGGATCATTAATTGAAAGAAAAAACATAGCGAAAGAGCTTGATTGATATTTTGATAAATTTAAGCTGTCAAAGCAAAGCCATACTTGAAATGGAAAAGTTCGAATGACCAATATCCAAATTATTCTATATTTTTCACCCGGAAAATGAATGCCCGGGATATCGCTATGGCAACTATTGTGTTATTGGTGTTACAACCTGTAATATCAGTGAAGCTGAACTATTTCTAAGAGAAGTCAGAGTGACAATGACATTATGATGACATTACGGAGATTAAACTCCCTCTTGCTGTCCGTTTGCAGTGCGTTTATTGTTATAACTACGATTGTTGTGATTACTGTTATCACGCTCGATGATCCGGACAAACATTATTCCGGCTTCGAATAGATGGCTATGTAACAGTCTCCTTAATGTAACGTTCTGCATGGTTTAATCTCTCTAATGAATTGTAACAGAATAAAGTGATAAAACAATAAAACAAGACTTAAATTCCATTCAAACAGGCTACCAGGTGTACTTTACAATGATTACAAGAATTATCGTCAGATTTTCAAGGTACAGTTATGACGTACGATTGAGAGCGCATCCAGTGTTATATTTCCTTTTGACAGACCTCTATCATTGATTATCCACTTTGAGAGTTAGACAAGATTTTGCAATCGACATACACAATGAAAATAGTGAAAATTAATCGCCCAAAGATTTCGATACCAGCCCCTTTGATGTTGCTTCTTAGGAGTGTTTTGTTTCATATTTGAATGTATTTTCCTTTGCTTCGCCAGCTCCTATTTTACTGAAAATAATACTGACGGTCAAGCCTATCTATAGTTTCCATGTAGTTTGAAAAGTGATTTGCATGTAAAATTAGTGAAGAGGAACATACTATTAGCTTTCTGAAGATGATCTCTGACCAATCTGATTAAAATCCGATTTAGAGATGGGTCGGTCTTTTACGTTATTGTTTACGGTCTTTTTGTGCGGTCCCCTCACTACCACCGCACAAAAAAGACTGTAATACCATAACGTGAAAGACCGACCCATCTCTAAATTGGATTTTAATCAGGTTGATCTTTGACCTGTATCGCGAGACATCTCGAAGTGTGTAGTAAACATTTTGCTTTACGGGGCGGTAGGGGTAATGGATTCAGAGATTGTAAGGTCTTTCCTGAAGAGTTTTGATCCATTCACTGTGGTTATTTTTCAAGTAACTAGGCTAAGATGTCATCGTTAATATTTCATCTGTGAGTTAGAGGCATGTGCTTCTCGAAACCACAGTGACCATGTAAACTCTAGTTACAACTATTTTTACAACAATATAAATAAAATTTCGTATGTCATCGATTGGTTTATTGGAGCAACTTCAGTAAAAGACATGAATAAATCATAAATCATATTGTACCTGGAAGCGACGTTTTTCCGTCACAACTTAATCCGAGATCATAACATGCCGCAGCCGACAAGTGCAAGGGCATTGGAGTGGGTATATGATGACAATTCGTCAATAAAAAAAGTTCATTAATACAGCAATGAACGGTAAAGGCTGGAAAGTCATGGATATTATTCTGTCGAATGTACTCCGTCTATCTTAACCATTTTACCCTGTTCTTATCGCTTTCACTTTTGATGTACTTTTACACCCATCGGTTGGGATGTCTGAAATAGTTCTATCCATTAGGCCTAATGTTATCGTTTCATACCTTAAAGAAGACTTCAGTACAATTCAGCAGTTTCGATAAGGTATGTTGTTGTCGTCGATGGATTAATAAGGGCTTTGAACTCTTTTGCCACTTCAATTCGACTTGCTCCTTGTTCACGAAAGAATTTCCACAGAGGTCGTGACCATTGGATTCGGTGAGTACTTGCCATCGTTGAATTTGTGATTGCTTGCATATTGGTCCAAGCTTTTGGACAGCACGGAAGAACCCTACATCTATTATTGATCGGCGTGAGCCTACGCCTGCGGATATCACGTGAGCTCATAACTTATTTCGCGAATGCCTTAAAAATAACATTGTACATTTAAGCATACTTTCCTTTTTCAATGTTCATTAATTTATAATGATTGACTTTGATTCTTTTCCCTTCTGAATTAGAAATCATTTTTCAGTGTGTGATACAGATACGAGAAACAACGTTTTTGACGATGAAGGAAGATATTACCACAATGTACACAATCCTTCAACTTTCATGTGAAAAGTTTACCATTATGAAAAGGTACATATAATTAATTTCACCAATTAGAGATACACTGTTACTTACCTTACAGTGCTTTTCTCGAAAATAAAGTGAATCCCTCACGTACCTGAATAAATTAGTTTCAAATCCATGTCATTCCGCACACCCGTAACTCCATTTCCCTAACATCTTAGGAACTCCACGTCTTCATTTAATATAAAACGAGATTAGAGAAACGTGCAAGCATCCATAGGGCGGTTTAGGTGAACCTTTGAATGGGATTATAACCATCCAGAATTCCCATGATGCGATACATATTTGAATTTCCTTACCTATCTACATCATCATAAGGTCTTTAATTTACTCATACATATTTTTACAATGAATTGGTTTTGCTGCCTCCATTTTCTCTTAAAATCAAATTTCGATGAAAATTTGAGTTTTCTGTTAATTACATTACGAATAGATATTTCTGAAGTTGACTTTTGACCTATACTGTAAATTATTTAAGCAAGCGAACTAAGACATCTCAATTGTACTACTTCGGGAACTGGCTTCGAACAAGTGTGATTTTACACGCTGGTTTTTGACCCTTCCCTCTGATTGTTTTTAAAGGTAGGGCTGAAATGAATTTGTTAATGTTTAATCCGTGCATTACAAATTTATACCTCCCAAGACCTATGAACACTGGTATTTACAACCAAGATATGACTTCTTATACCACCGGGTCAAGCAACAACCCAATAAAAGTCTGGTATGCATTGTAGTCATGTTGTGCAATCGTCCGACGTCACTGGCATTTTTATGGTAAAATCGACAGAGAAAGCTTCACAAACTAAAGACATAGGCCTTTTTTTTGCAGAACACGTGGGCAAACATCCGGCATACTTTGACGTCGGTCGCCTTCGCTAATGTTGACGTTCTAATTCACGCAGCCTACCGGGAAAAAGAGAAGTAAAATTCAGATCTTATCAATTGTGACAGAAATCTCATTTTTCCCCCGTTTCCTGGCCGTGTACTCCTCTCCTAACAAGTATAATGTAATCAAAATTTCGATTCAATTCCAGAATAAATTGCAAATTTTCGATAAAATGCGACTTAAGTTTTTTATCTGCTAGTGTAAATATTCGATGGTAACCAACTGAATTCTAAATAGAAAAAGGCGAAATTTCAAACGGTGTTGTTCGTATCGCAAAGATACTTGCAAAGACTTAACACTTTGACATTTAAAAACACATGAAAACAAATATTGCAAAATTCCAGGCAGCTTTTTTTACAAAACATAGACTGTACTGTCTGTATACGAAGGGGACTACTTTAAATGGCAAAGAAGTGGCCAAACCATCTGTGATACATGTCGTGACTTTGTGAAGGAAAACATTTTACTGCCTCGTCGATCAGATATTTCACCCGAATATGCAGTCAAACGTAGCAAAATTACCATTTTTGTCCGATCCCTACGACGTAAATATAAATTTCTACATATTATTACCCAAAGTCATAAATAACAAGAGGTAAAATCATAAATCTCTCTAGCCATGTGACGTCATGTTGATTTGACGCGACGCCGGCTAGAAGCTCGCTGCATCGGTGCTGCCTTCATTACACTGTTGAGCAACGGTTTGGGCGGAAGCGCTCGAGGGAAAGCTGTGGTGGACCAGTTCGGTAGATCTCAGAACAATAACCAGCGATACGACGAGGTGACACAATGGAGCCTGTAAAAACTGGTAAGTATACAGCATTTGTATAAGAGTTACACAGGAAAAAATAGTTATACAGTACAGGACGATTATGTCCTCCAGAAATGGACAAGGGTGTGAGAGAAAGTTGGCCGCTGACACGGAAACTGCCAAAGGATCCGGTATCGATAGTCTACACCAACAGTAGCGTCGCAAACGACAGAATCTGCCATAAAAGGAAGTAAAATCCAATTCTTATCAAGTATTGCGACATAATACTGAAGACTACATTTACTTGATCACGTTTCCTGGTGCTATAGCCAGGTAAATTATTAACAAATGTTTTAGCATTTACAAGGTTGCAACAATCATGAAAACTGACCCATACAACAATATTTGGTATTTCCTCCAGAATCCGACGTGGGCATTTTAAAAAACGTTTTTGATTAAGGGATAAATGCTTTACAATTTTAGAATCAATACCTTTAAGTTATATTTTGTATCTCTGAAAGTGGATCAATTTACGGGCTTGGCTTATTTTTATGTTGAAATGGATGATTTTTTTTTTAAACTCTTCCTGGCTTCCCGAGTGGAAAGATAAAACAACAATTGCGTGGTATTCTGATAGAATCCGTGTCCTTTCGGAAGGTACAAATATGTTAAATCTGTACAACGTCGAAAACTCAGAATTTCCTCTTTCCAGCACCCCCTGTAAAACTAATGGTTCATCCGGATGCGTGCTAACAGTGCAGTCACCCAGTGTTTTAAATGTATGATGTCATTACTTAGTGTGTTTAGGAACACTGGCCCTAGATATGGTGACACAACTACGCACAAAAATGGCATATACTTCTCTATTGGCGTTCAGCAACGCTTCCATTGATTCATACTTGTTTGAATATTTCTTCTGTGCAATAATTATTCAAAACCTCGAGACCGTTTGGAACAACAAGTCGCCTTCAGAGAAACACCTTGGTTTCACTTGCTATGATATCGACACCAAACCTATATCAGGGAATAACAGTGTCTAGTAAGATTTATTCATTTTTTGTCAGACGCAGTAACAGACCCCTCCCCTCAAAAATGAGAGAACAACATGATAAGAACAGAAAGTACATGTACTTGAATCAGAGCTGTAAAAAATTACGATCCGTTCATCCAGAGAATTATATCTTTGAGACGAGTGTCAAATTATTTTATCTTAATCTCTGATGAGAAATATTGGCGATAGAACAAAACACACTTCATGATAAGTTGAAAATTTGCAACGATCGAAGATTTCTTTGAAGTAAAGTCGTGACATCCTGTAGGTCGCTACGACTGTTGTAAATATTATTGTTGCAGTGGACCGCACATCAAGTGATGTGAAGCCATTTTCTTCCGTTGCACACAAGAATTCTCTTTCCTTGAGGTGAAATTTCAGGCGCAAGAGCCGTAATTTGAAAAGTTCTCAAGCTTACTAATAGATAAAAAGACAGGATAGAAAATTCTGAGGTGAAAAATCCAAGCACCGTTTCTGAATTATTCAGTTAACCCATACTGACAAAGTTAGTCGCAAAGGAACTGAACGCAGCGATTCACTCATTTTCTCAAATTCTTTGGACTAAGAGATGGTAAAGTAAACGTATTTGGGGTCAAATCATTTTTCATGCATTACCATACAAGTAATCATTCAGTTTGTTGCCGTGCGGGATAATTTCTTTCATTTTAACGATTACGCGATTCAACAAGAAAAAGTGAAGGGTAATGTGTCAAGAAAACTACGGCGACATATGGCGCACTTTTGTTGTGGTAAGCACCTCGAAGACTTAAACGTTTCCCAAACTTCCATAGAAAACGTCGGACCTTTCTCTTTCAAGACTTAAAAATAAAAGTTGAGGTGTCATATACTAGAGAAACGAATTGCCAAATATTTACAAAAAAGGCCCTCATCCCTGTGCTAGCTCTATGGGGAAAATAAGGCCCTCATCCCTGTGCTAGCTCTATGGGGAAAATAAGGCCCTCATCCCTGTGCTGGCTCTATGGGGAAAATAAGGCCCTCATCCCTGTGCTGGCTCTATGGGGAAAATAAGGCCCTCATCCCTGTGCTAGCTCTATGGGGAAAATAAAATTTTAGATCAAACACTAAGACGATGAAAGATTTCTTACTCCAAGAGATTTAATTTAAAATGACTCCAAAAGTGGTAGACCAAAACGTGTTGTAAGTTTGAGAGTTTCTGTTCTCGTGGCCCAGTGTACCTTGAAGCGAAGTTTTTCATTGACCCAACTTTGTCAGAGATTGCAACATCGCCACTGGCCGTGTACCAGAACCTGGGAACACGTAGTTTATGGATGATAACTTTAGGGTTACGGGTCACGCGTAGGTGCAATCCAGCGGCGGTGCAGAAATCAGTTTCTTTTCAAATAAGCGAAGTGAATTCAAAGTACAGAGGTCTTTTCACGGATGACCTTAATGATCACTTCCCAAAACCATATTTTGTAATTATCGGGATCCTTCTTTTCTGATTTGTTACTGTTTTGACAATTTTATATTAGAGTTTGTTAAATAAACAAGTCAATGGTTGTACATTGACTCCTTTTATTTCTAAAGCCGACGTTTCGAGCCCACACGGGGGTGACTTGTTTATTTAACAAACTCGATTATGACCTATTCAAGTCCAAGTCTCCAGACCCGCTGGTGTTGCTATACCCTGGTTGGACTGATACTGGTATTCCAAGCAAACTCATTTTTATATTATTTTCCATCTTTTCTAGCACTTTTAATGTTCTATTGTTACTTCCTTTTTTAACTAAAATTGATATTTCTAATATTTTTCTATACTGTTACATCTGTAGGGGATAAATGAATTTAGCTTATCTTGTGTGTCTTATAAAATCTGGCAAATTATGCAAAGGGTTAAATCGTCGGTAACATGGTAATAAACGTTATTTATTTAAGATGACATTTTTTCACACTGAATAATCGTATCACTGTGTTGTTGACTTTTGACCTCAGTAAACATTACTACAGTCAGTCTTCCTAACCTTCAGCTGCTGCGACTCAACATACACATTCACTCTTTCTGCTGTCATTGTCGTCACACAGAAATAGTATATTTTCCACAGTGAATTGGGTATTTTGGGCAAAAGTTTATACAGTATTTTTGCAGTACGAACATTTGTGAACTTAATCTTACATATAGAGCCAATTTTTCTCATCGACGAAATCGCGAAATTTGCAATGGAAGGTCCCTTCAGTTCTTACTGAGTTTATTAATTACTGGGGTGGGGGTAGTTTGACACCTTCTTCATGAAAACTTGACTATCCAGAAAATCTAAGTAGTAGCGATGATGTAAGGAAATCGTGCCAAAGCTGACTTAGCACAACAAAGGCGCTCGAGTGTAAGCAGTAAATTCAGCAATTAAAGGTTAGGTCAGGTCAGTTTATGGAATCAACTTTAAATCAAGCTATGGCATTTCGTCTGCTTTTTACAAGATTTGGATTTCAAATTTGTTTTTTCGTAACGTAAGTCTGGTGATTGGTGTACATGACATTCTACAACTGTAATAGAATCTGAACAGTGTCAGACAAACTTTTAATTTTGACAGCGAAATACTAGTATACCTCGCACTGCATCACAAAAACAGAGTAAAAGGTTATTATAAATCGAAAAAAAATGTGGTTAATTTTTTTTCGAATCCGCCACCATGTTCCACTGTTTTTTTTTCAAATCGGGATGAACTCTTGCCGATTGACCGGGAACGCTTCCTTTGCGTTATTTGACCATGGAGATTTCTACAGCGTCACATTGCAATGCAATTACACTGTTCCTCGTCAAAATTGGAATCATTTATGACGTGCAAAATGGATAGGTATCATTGTTGCTTGGCTGTTTGAAAGCGCTGTGTAAGTAACGTTTACCAAGTGTCACACGGGTGAAGTGGAATGCCAACTTTTGTTTTTCCTATGTGTGTTCATCACCGTCGATATTTTGGCTTCCGACAACAGAATTCTATGGTCAAGAGTATGGAGGTTCCATACAACAAAACTATCCACCACCGTCGTATGCACAGCTGCCATCCATGCGACCCTCAGAAAATTCTTCAATGCCATCTGATTTAACGGTAGGTTTACTCAACACAATATTAATACTTGTGAATATAGTAATCAATGGGAAAAACGACAGACCAAAACTTTATCCCCCGCATGCCGTTCCTTAGTAGTGCAAAAATCGCTACCGACTGGAAAAGTTGGTTTCTGATAACTCCACTTACCAATAAAACGACCCAAATTGTTCATCGTGTTTTTCAAAATCTTAACCGGGTTATTAAAGTCGCAGCTATCAAGCCAATCAAAATATTACAAGGCGGTGTTTCTGACCTACCTACTCTATTTGTTGGGGGCATATTACCGAAAACAAGAAAGTCTTTTTCATATTCTCGTGCAAATAAAACCACAATGACCACCATGCAGTCATTTTCGTTTGTTTTTACAAGTCAAGATCCTGTGACGGCAACTTATTATTTATTATCGTATTCTGATGCTATTTATATACATACACTTGTCCCTTGGTTTGCTTCTCATCCATTGGAAAGGAGGAAGGAAGAAAGGACACACGAGCAGCTTTTACTTCAAATTGGCCAGTAGTAACGGTGCTTTCGGAGAGTAGTTAAATAATAAACAATTTTCATATGACTCTTGACAGAGTATTTCCATTTACTCATTACTGTTTGCCCCTACAATGCCGTGACCTCTTTGCTTTAAGTCACCGGGCATCAAATAGAAAAAAAACATCTATTACAATAGATATACCAAGATCTGTGTTTTATACGACAGTCTTGATGTCCTACTTTTTGTTCCCTTTCAATGCCTTGACCACTTTGCGGGTATCATGAAGAAAAAAATGTATAATATATGGTAACATCTGTGCTTCTTATGGCAGTCTTGTGCGAGCTTGCACCTTGTTACCTGTATAATGAAATTAACACTGTACATTGTACACCTATTGACATACCTTTATTTAACATTTCTTTCATTTTCTAAAACTTTTTAAGTTTTGTTCTGTTTGCATAAAGAAAAACGTAATTATTTCTGGTCCTTAACCGTTCATAAAAGTGATGCAATAAGGCGAATTCTTTTTGTTTTTCTGTTTAGCTTCTTTTCCCCTGTCACTTCCACGCCGGGTTTACCATACCATATAATTTTTTAATCTGACCGTATAAACTTGATCTCCCTTAGCAGAATTTTATACGAAGGCAGGTTCATACATGCAAGATTCTAATAATTTTACTTATTTGAAGTTGAGAATGATTTATGATTTGTGTTAGTCGTTTATTTGGGATATGACGCGCTAGTCTAAACATAGCGCGAGCGATGAAAATATAATTTATTTTACTTTGGGATAGCGTAGAAACTGTTGTTCAAGAGTCTGAAGGTCAACATTTTCGATTATAGTTATGCAGAATATATATTACAATTTTTATCGTCCTTACACTTTCATCTCATAGTTTGCCTCAATTAAATCGTGTGAATGCATTCAGAGAAAACAATAAAGTACTTAATATATGTGCATTTACGGAAAGAGGGTTTTAACTGCATGAAATGCGCTGCGATTGAATTAGAGTAAAATCCCAAAATGAAAGAATTTACGACAGAATATGTTTATGGTGTTCAGAAAAAAAACCTACCGAAGTGGACAGGGATCTTGAAGATTACACTTTAAAATTGTGAATGTCATAATCCCATGATGTCGGGATGATTATGACTTGCTATTCATACTCAAAAGTGTTTACCATTGTGACACTGTCCATTTACTTCAGATATTGTTATGATTTGCAGATTAAAATGGAACAAATTTATGCAGAATGCTTTAATGATTGGGTCCTTTAATTACTTATCAATAATAATACCAACTTACCTCCTATGTCTGGTGTTGATTGTTGGGCCTGAAATGGGCATTTAAATATCAGAGCTCTTGAAAAAAAGAAGCAAGGAAAATGTTGTCATTTCAGAAAGTAAACGACGTTATGATTGATTCGTGAGAACGTCTTCGTCGTTCTACAGAATTGTCAACCCATCTTCAAAAACAATTATAATATCTATACCACCTTGTATTTCTTGAAAATTCCGACTCAAGTGTTATAGAATATTTTCCTGATCTCTAGACTCTACCATCGCATGAACAAATGTAATGCATCAACTTAAAGATGTTCTCTAAGGGTTCAATCAAGCAACAGAATCGCGCTTCATCTAACGGCTAAGCGTTCGTGCAGATCTTTATTCCTCGTTACAGTCACAATAATAATAATAATCATGTGAATTACCAGAAGTTGCGCACACTGATACTTTGTCGTCTGCAAATTACCTGTATAAGTAACATATAATTCTTGAAAGTATTTAAGTAAATGTATCAAACTTTGATTTAGTATGGGAGCGGCAACTTAAAAACGGGGAGAACCCCTAAATCTTTCCCCGTAGGCTAAAAGTATGGCTTTATTAGTATTTGACTTTCAAGCCGCACTCGTTTGCCGTGCCAAGTTGGTAGATACTGGTATTTACAAACCACAAAGTATTTGACCACTTAAACCCCGAGCCTGGGTCAGAGAACTGCACTTATAGTAGTCTTACATGTAGTTTATCAGCAATTGAATATATTACGTTGACGGTACGTTGCTTCACTGAACCAAAGCATTGTTAGTTCATCAGTGTACCTATACCAATATACCTCTACAATAACAAGCGGGTATCTGTGGGTACTGACAACTTTACCATGCGGATTTTTAATGCGATTGTTATTGCAGTCCAAGTCCGAATGTACACGGTCAAATTATGAGTGATGTAGTAATCCATATTTCTACCAAACTTCGCGTAATTACCCTTTTATTATACATCATACTATTATCTGACTGCTAACGTGGGACATTCCGAAATTAGCGCAAAATCCATAGTCAACCTTGTTTACTTATACTTTTGGTTGCACTGCAAAAGGGTCACCGTGTCACTTGTTGATATTATTCCATACAGGGGTATATCATTTTACTAGAGCGGTTATGTTAAACTTTCAATAGTGAACAATCAACCGAGGATTTTTACATTTTGAAAGACGTTTCTGATTTTTTCAACGGGCAATAATCATGATGTTTAGCACAATATACAATTTCCGATACATCGGAACCATCCATGGCTACAAATGGATATAGCGGTATCCCAGTCTGTTTAAAATTTTCGCCAAGAACGGTGTTCGTAGAAGTCTTCTATGCCAAATGTACTATATAATACTAGAAAGAGAAATGAGTAGTTAAGTAACGAAATTAACCACACGTGAAGATCGTCCTTGAATTTGATATTTATTGATGATGTACATTTTCTGTATCAAAAATAAAATATTTCTAAAGGTGTTTATACAGGCTGTATATATCTTCTTTCGTTGCTGGTCTGCCTAACGATGGATAGACTTTGTTTAAAAAACTTAATAAATAAAATTTGACTTCCCATGACCTCTCAATATGGTGTATTCTGTAAGGGAACACCGAAACCTCCTAGAATACTATATACCAAACGATCCGTCGCATACGGGA
>LD351926.1:78745-94599 GCA_001465055.1 Ptychodera flava | reverse complement strand
GCCCCCCCCCCCCCGCCTATAGGGAGCGTAGAGAGTGTCTTTCAGTCTAAGAACACTATAGCCTACTCAACATCACTGTACGAATCTAGAACGTGTAAGTAGATTCTCTATGGTATTTTAGGTTATATTAGGTTTCAGAATTTTGCCGTCGATTGATGGTTTAAGATGCTAAACGTAATTGCAATGTCCAGATCGTAAAACTCGAATATCTGGACATTCTGTTGACCATAGTGCTGCCTTGGTGCACAGTTCACTCTACAAGCAGACGACATGCAAAATATGCATTCTATCACGGTTGTGACAGGTGTCGATTGTAATGCTTGCAAATTTTCAATGGGTATATGTTTGAGTAAAACTTTGCTACTACCTGCATGCTGTGGCAAAAAGACTGAAAAAACAGCAACTACTGTATGACAATAACTAGATGTCTCGGAGATTTACTTGATTCGTATTTATGTGAACACCCTTACGCTGTGTGGTATTTCTGGTTACTGTGAAAATATGATATTTTAACCAGTTTAAATAAGCGTTAATATCAGTACTCTCTAAACAATAAGAGAATGACAATACAAGCACACCATGAATGATAATTAAGGATGTGATCCGTGGTGATTCAAATAAAAGAAAAGAAACACTCGAAGCTAGTCTTTGTCCCAAGAAAACCAGGTCTGACATTTTCGAATTAGATAGCAGCGAAAAGAAAAGTCGAAATGTTTACGTTTTTATTCGCGCCTCGAGAATGTGTACAGCACTTTGTGAATCTGTGAAGCAGAACAGGAAAATTCACTTAAGAAATGTAATATTTGTAAATGTAAATGTAAAAGTTTATACTTCAAAATTGCGTCGGTCCAGTGGTCAGCTACTACGAACGCGCATGAGCATTACCAAATAACTATCTTCGTCCAACTTCTGAACGTTATTGCTCTACATGCCAGTAGATGTAATAAATCTTTGGGCAAATTCATCATAATATCTAGTTTATAATTCCCGTCGCTGACGGGGGAAGTTCCGGGAGTATCGCAGATTTATAATTCACTCATTCAGTTCACAGAACAAGTTACAGCGACACAGTAAAACCACAAAATGGACTCCAAAATGCCTGGTAAGTATTAAAGATTGATTTAGCCATTTAAGTTTGAAAATCAAAGCGCCATATGCAGCTACAGCGATTTTGAGTAACTACAAAATCATCAACGAGACTGGCAGATCTTTTGACGACGGCCTTTCTTCAAATATTAGAAAGGAACAAAACACATTCTCCAGGACAAAACGAAAATGAGGAAGTCAAAGTAGGACTCTTAAAATGTACTGCAACATATACGTCAAACGACAACCGGCCATACTGAGTGCGTCAGCTATCTAAGTAAATCATTAACTATATTCGGAGAGATGGCCATTTTTACAGTGGCTTAGGGTATAGTAATCATGCCCTATCAAAATCAGATAGTTCCTCTATTTTATTGTTAAACTTCGATGAGGATGTTCTGAATGTCTTCTTTTGATTTTTGATATGGTGGCACAGCTCCGCATAAAAATGACTTATACTTCTCTAATTGCGTTGGGCAACGCTTCGAGTGGTTGGTACTTGTTTAACTATTTCTTCTTGCAAAAATTATTCAAAACCTCGAGACCGTTTGGAACAACAATTCGCCTCCAGGCGAAACACTTTGGTTCCATTTGCTACGATATCGACACCAAGACTATATCAGGCGATAATAGTGTCTAGTAAGATTCATTTATTTTTTTGTCAGACGCAGAAACAGACACTCCCCTCAAATGAGAGAAAAGCAGGATGAGAGTAGATACTAAGGTTGCAGAGCCGTGAAGGGATTTATAATCCATTCTTCAAGAGTATTCTATTTTTAAGTCGAGTGCCAAATTATTTTCCTTTAATCTCCGATGAAAAATATGGAGACAGAAAAAAGCTTGCAACCATCGAAGATTCCTTTGTATAAGTCGGACATCCAGCAGGTCGCTACGACTGTTGTAAATACTATTGTTGTAGTGGACCGAACATCAAGTGATGTGAAGCTATTATTTTTCTATTGCACATAAGAGTTGTAATTTGAAAAATTCTCAAGCTTACTACTAGAGAAAGAGACATGATAGAGAAAATTCTGAGGTGAAAAATCCAAGCACTTTTTCTAGATTGTTAACCATTACGGATAAGGTTAATCGCAAAGAAACTGAACGCAGCGTTTGGCTCATTTTTTAAAACAATTCCTTGGACTAGGAGTTGACACAGTGTACATTGTTTGGGTCGATTCATGTTTTTTTGCATCACCATACAAGTAATCATGCAGTTTGGTCCTGTGTAGAATGATCTATTGCATTTTAACGATACCGCGATTCAACAGGAAAAAGTGAAGGATAATGTGTCAAGAAAACTACGACGACATTCGGTGCACTTTTGTTGTGGTAAGCACCTCGCAGACTTAAACTTGTGCCCTAACTTTCTATAGAGAATGTTGGACCATTCTCTGTCAAGATTTAAGCATAAAAAAATCAGTCGCCTACTAGAGAAACCAATTACCAAATATTTACAAAAGCGGCCCTCATCCCTGTGCTGGCTCTATGGGGAAAATAACATTTTTTGATCTTTTAGGTTTATCTCGTAAATCTTGTAAATCTGGTAAATTATGCAAAAGTTAAATCATCGGTAACTCTATAGTAATGTGTAAATGAAACACTTTTTTGCTCATATTTATTCAAGAAGACATTTTTTCACACTGAATAATCGTATCACTGTGTTGTTCACTTTTGACCTCAGTAAACATTACTACTGTCAGTCTTCCTAACCTTCAGCTGTTGCAACTCAACATAACACTTTTACTCTTTCTGCCGTCATTGTCGTCACACAGAAATAGTTTATTTTCCATCGATAACTTGAGTATTTGGGGCAAAATTTTTATACTGTAACAGTGTCTTTTGAGGTACGAACATCGGTGAACTTCGTAAGCTCACATATAGAGCCAATTTTTCTCGTCGACAAATTTCCGTGGAGCTCTAAATAGTCGCGAAATTTTGCAACGGAAAATCCCTTCAGTTCTGAATGAGTTTATCAATTAATTTGGGGGGAGGTAGTTTGACACCTTCGCATGAAAACTTGACTGTCTAGAAAACCTAAGCAGTGGCGGCGATGCTCTAAGGAAATTGTGCCAAAGCTGACTTAGCACAACAAAGGCGCTAGAATGTTAGCAGTAAATTCAGCAATTAAAGGTCACGTCAGACCAATTTATGGTATCAACTTTAAATCAAGCTATTGCCTTTCATCCGCATTTTACAAGATTTGGATTCCAACTTTGTTATTTCGTAACATTAGTCTGGAGATAGGTGTACATGACATTCTTAAATGTAAAAGAATCTGAACAAAGTCAGACAAATTTAATTTTGAATACTAGATATACAGCGCACAGCATCACAAAAACAGAGTAAAAAATTATTATAAATAAAAAAAATGTGAGTCATTTTTTTCCAAATCCGACGCCATCATTGTTCCACTGTTTTCCACACCGTTTGACAACGGAGATTTGCTCAACGTCGCATTGCAATTTCACTGTTCCTCGTCAAAGTCGGAATCTTTCATGACTTGTGAAATCGATAGGAAACCATTGTTGTTTGGTTTTTTATGAATGAAATGAAGGGCACTTTACACATTGGATCTATCGTTGTTAATGGTATGATATGGGGAATGATAGGATCATTGTAGTTATTTTGTGTACTATACATGGCGAGACACCGATGAATCTACAGTGCTTTGACCCTGGTCATGTGATCTGGGTACCCGGTAAAGCAGTTTTATGAGTGGGTGTTTGAATGTGTCTTTTAATTAATGTATACAAAGAGTCACAAGGGTGAAGTGAAATGCCAATTTTTGTATTTCGTATGTGTGTGTACATCACCGTCGATATTTTTGCTTCCTTTAACAGAATCCTATGGTCAAGCTTATGGAGGTTCCATACAACACAACTATCCACCACCGCTGTATGCACAACAGTCAACGATGCGACCCTCTGAAAATTCTTCAATGCCATCTGATTTCACGGTAGGTTTACTCGGCACAATTTTATACTTGTAAATATAATAATCAATGGGGAATACGACAGATCAAACTTCATCCACCCACAAGCCGTTCCTTAGTAGCGCAAAAGCATTACAGACAAGAAAAGTTGGTTTCTGATAACTCGACTTACCAACAGACAGACCAAATTATTAATCGTGTTTTTCAAAATCTTACCCTGGTTATCAAAGTTGCAGCAAGCACGCAGATCAAAACATTACAAGACAGTGTTTCTGACCTACCTCCTCTATTTGTTGGAGGGAGTATTACTGTAGACAAGAAAGTCTTTTTCATATTCTCGTGCAAATAAAACCACAATGATCACCATGCAGTAATTTTCGTTTGTTTTTACAAGTCAAGATCCTGTCACGGCAACTTATCTTTACGCGCGTAATTGATTGCTGTATTCTGATGCAGATGTTTGATTTCCCCCATACATACACTTGTCCCATTTGCTACTCATCATAGTTAGACACAATCAAAGTCACATGAATTTTTCGTATATCCAAGGTTGCTGTTCATACACCCCTGGGACAATGGGACAGTATCGAAATTGAAAATGAGTTAACCAAATCATCAGCTTGGTTTGTGACAACAAAAATAAATCTCATTGTGAAGAATACAAAAACGGATCATGGATTGTTCAAACGAAAGCTTGGTTATGATAAATGGCGTCCCCTCACTCTATGATGGGATTTTCCTTGAAGTATATTGTGCAAAGTCTGTGCCTAGCCTGATACAGATCATTCACACAGTTTCACAAACAGTGAAGAGTTCCCTGAAAATTTCAACATAGAGTACAATTAATGCGTTAATGCGTCTTCAAACTAACAAACTATATTATATTCCTTTTCACTTAGTTAAGAGTCCCGCCACAGGAGCCTCTGATTATCAACGGCGCCAATTCGACTTCTCCGACTGCCCTTGACACAGGAGCGATAATACTTGCTGTTTTGACCACCCTTTGCTGTTTCCTTCCTATCGGCATTGCTGCCATCTTCGTATCTGGATTCGTAAGTACAACACGAGCAGTTATGCACAACGCCCCGGCCCTTCTGTTTTGCATTTCATCTAAGCTGGTGTTCGCTTCTGTATACATTATAACGTTTTTCATGCACTGGAATAGATCACTCTGAGACCATTAATATCTGTCTGTCTGTCTGTCTGTCTGTCTGTCTGTATGTCTCTCTCTCTCTCTCTCTCTCTCTCTCTCTCAGGCTTACCAAAAACGTGGCGAGGCAAATCACGACATGGCCAACAAGCTTAGCAAGATCTCTATCTTGTTGTCCATTTGCGGTGCGGTCTTCGGCATCATTCTCATCGTTGTGCTGGTTGAGGTTGTCTTCAAAAACACCAACGAAAACGACTATTACACCGGCCAGTAGAAGGTCACTTAACGCTGGCCATTGTTGTTTACCTATCGCCGAGAAGTAAACCCCGCTAAATACATTTTAACATCATATATTCTCACATTTATTTGACAGATGAATCTTAATAAGATAAAAAGGAAGGACACATGAACAGCCTTTACTTCAAATTGGTCAGTAGTTACGGTGATTTTGGAGAGTTAAATACTAAGAGATGGTCATATCTGTTCAAATTTTAGCTACGATTCTCGATATTTTCATTGATGTTCTACTTTTTGTTCCCTTTCAATGACTTGGACCTCTTCGCGTTACGGGATATCACGTAAAAAAATAATGTATAACATATATGCCAAAGTCTCTGCTTTCTTATGGCAGTCTTGTGCGAGCTTGCACCTTTATATCTTTATAATGAAATTAACAATGCACATTTTACACTTATGGACATACCCATATTTAAATTCTGGCTTTTTCTGAAACTGTAAGTTCTGTTCTGTTTGTCTTTATACAAAGAAAAACGTAATTATTTCTTGTCGTTAATGTTAATAAAAGTGATGCGATTAGACGATTTCTGTTTGTTATTGTGTTTAGTTTCTTTTCCCCAGTCACTTCCGCACCGGAATTACCACATAATGTATTTTTTTAAATCTGACTGTAATAAACTTTGGAAAAATGCAAAAGATCACGTGACCGATAACGATTTCAAGGGTCAGGTGCACAAGTCCGTTTTTGATGGGTGTGAAGTTGAAGCAGGTCCATATAAACAAATTTCTAATAATTTTACTCATTGACGTTCATTTGTGTTAGTCATTTTTTGGGGATATTACGCGCTAGTCTAAACAAAGTGCGAGCGATGACCTGAAAAAATTATTATTTTTTACTTCAGGATAGCGTAGAAACTGTTGTTCAATGGTCTTAGCCAATGTTTTCGATTATCATCGGAGAATATATTACAATTTTTATCATCCTGAAACTTTCGTATAATAGTTCACCTCAATTAAAATAAGTCAATGCATTCAGAGAAAACAGTAAATTACTTACTTGATTTAGCATTTGCGGAAGACGGTTTTAACTGCATGAAATCAAATGCGCTGCGACCTAATTAGAGTAAAATCCCAAAATGAAGGAATTTGCAAAGCCATTTACGACAGAATATGTTTTTTGATGTTTCAAAAATCATACCGAAATGGACAGGGGATGTTGGAAGATTGCACCTTCAAATTGTGAACGTCATGATCCCATGATGTCAGGATTACTTGATATTCATTTACAAAATCGATTACCTGTGTGTCCACTTACTTTAAAATATCGTAATGATTTGCATATTAACATGAAATAATTTATGTTGATTACTTTAGTAATTGAGTCCATTAATTACTTATCAATAATAATATCAACTCACCTCCTATGTCTGATGTTGATAGCTAGTGCCTGAAATGAGTATTTAAATATCAGAGCTCTTGAAAAAAAGAAGCAAGGAAAATGTTGTCATTTCAGAAAGAAAACGACGTTATGATTCATGCGTGAGAACGTCTTCATTGTTCTAAAGAAGTGTCAATTTCTGGGGAGATAATCCCATCTTCATCATAGAAACCATTTTGTCAAAAACATATCTCTAACACTATAACGCTATAACTGTATCAGTAACACTATATTTCTTTAAATTACGACCCAATGTGATGGGAATATTTTCATTTTCTCTACCACTGCATGAGCAAATGTAAGCGTTAATTTTGAGAAAGATGCTGCCCTCCAAGGCGGTCAAGGAATCGCAACGTATTTTGTGACAATTGTCACTTTACCACGTTGCGTTTGTGAAGATCTTTATCCCTCTTTTCATTCTTAATGATAATAATTATGTCAATTATCTGAAGCTGCATACACTAATTCTTTATCGTCATCAAGGTACATATGCATAAGTAACACATTAATCTTGAGTTTTGGGACTTGAACAGTTGAAACTATGGTTATTATGGGAGCCACAACTTGAAAAATGGTGACTAACCCGAAATCTTTCCCGGTTGCCTAAAATAGCTTTGTTAATATTTGACTTGCCAGCCGCACTCGTTGGCGGTGAAAAGTTGGTAGATACTGGTATTTACAGCCACAAAATATATGACCAGTTCAACCCCGAGCCTGGGTCAGAAAACACATTTGCAGTTATAGTTTATTAGCGAAAGAATACATAATGTTGATGATATACGTAGAACCATTGGCCCTACAGCATTATGAGGTCATCAGTGCACCTATACCGATTTTCTTCCACCAAAGGAAGCGGGTATCTGCGGGTGCTAATGATGGTACCCTGCGGATTTTAACCGCGATTATGAATGATATGTTTGTATTTCGACAAAACTTTGTGTAATTACCCCTTTCTATACATGCATACGTGACTGCTATCTTGGAACATTTCGAAATTGACAGAAGTCGACCTTGCTTACACTGTTAGTTGCAAAAGGGTCACTTGTTGATATTATGGACCGGATGGGCTATTGAGAGGTGGTTGTTGAGCAGTCAACCGCGGTTTTTACAATTAGAAGGATGTTTCTAATATTGTTTAGTCGTCCTGTTTCATAAGTAAGGTCCGAGACATATGAACCGGCCACTGTGATTGGTGTTTGCGGTCCTATAAGGTCCGCTTACAGCTCACTGATTGATTGGACCCTTTTCCTTAGGTAGCGTTCAGTTATTACGGCCGGTTGTGGGCCGGCAAAATCCAGGCGGTCACTTTAAATTTGAAACCTGCAAAGGGGGAGGGGTTCATGTATTTTTCAAACAGCTCATGGGTTCACTTAATTTTCATAAGTATCCGTCCCGTAAAAAAGCAGTTTTAGTGTTCAGAAATATTCTGGGAGATAAAAATGATTCGCTTCATGATTTCATTCTCTGAAGTCATTTAACTGTACATCTGAACAAAAGTATAATTATCTGTCACATGAACATCTTGCCTTGGCAACTCTGAGGCTTGTCTTACTGTAAATCGAGGGCAATTAACAATTCCTATCACTTTCATATTAGAGATATAGCAAGTTTTGTCGGGGACAATATTTAACAGTTACCTGTAGACTACTAGTATCATGAAATGTGAAATTATACTTTTAGGTGAAATTCCAATATCATAATTGTTGTCCACATCTGAACTTTCGAATACCCTATTTGAATCAAGAACATTTGTATCAATTATCAAACACCTATAAAAGCACATATTAAGTTAGTTTAGCATTGTAAAAAATTATTCATAGTTTTCTCATAGACTTCCATGTATAGGGAATCAACATTTCGGTGAAATTCCAAAATCCGATTTCTTGCGCATTTATCAACTTTTAACCATCCTAGTCTCACTAAGTACTTTAAAATGAATTATCAAATGTCTATAAATACACAGATTTAGCTAGTTTTGCACTGGAACAAAATTATTCATAGTTTCCTCATAGACTACCATGTACAGTGAATCAACGTTTCTGTGAAATTTTAAAATTCAATTTCTTGTACACATATCCATTTGTAACCACTGTAGTCTAATCAAGTTCATTAATATGAATAATCGAGAGTACATAAATGCACAGATTTACCTATTTTTGTATTGAAAAAAAAATATTCATAGTTTCCTCAAAGACTACCATGCAACGTTTCTGTGAAATTCCAAAATCCAATTTCTTGCGAACACATCCATTTGTTACTAATCAAGTACATTAATATTAATAATCGGGAGTATATAAATACACAGGTTTACTTATTTTTGTATTGGAAAAAAATATTCGTAGTTTCCTTATAGACTCCCATGTATAGTAAGATGAACATTTTTAGTGACATTCCAAAATCAAATTTCTTGTACACATAATAAGCACCTTTAACCATCATATTCTAATCAAGTACAATTATGTTAATTATCCACCGTCTGTATATGCACATAGCAAGTTTTTCATTAGAAAAAAAATTATTCACAATTCAATCATAGACTCACATGTATAGCGGATGAACATTTTTGGTGAAATTCTAAAATCAAATGTTTTGTACACATACAAGTTGTAACAACCCTATTCAAATTAAGTACATTAATTTCAATTATCAAATGTCTATAAATGCATAGACATTGCATAGATATTTGAACATTAACACCTTGTGAGTTTGTAAGGGGGGTCATTTGAAAAATTCTGAGAATCATTTTTCGGATTCTATTGCCCCCCCCCCCAGGTGTTTGTGCGTGCAGCTTTACTCAAGCAATGTTGGGGAGAGGTCATGAAAGTTTTGCCATCTTAAAAGGGGATCATCAATTTTTTGATGCACTGGGTAGGGGGTTAACTTATTTTGACGGATGCGCAGGAAGGTTCGCCGGCCCGACCCCGGCCATAATAATTGAACGCTCCCTTAGGTTTCATTATCATGTAGTGATCACCTTACGGAATTATGATTGGTAGCCTTGTGTCCATGTCTTAGCCTAAATCTGTAGTGTCCGCTGCCTCGTAATGATGTCCTGTATACTTCCTGGAGACCGTTTTAGTAACTAGTCATTGCTGATGTGAGCACTGGTTCGACCACGACGCAAAGACAAAGACAAGGGCCCAAATCCACTAAAAAACATGAAGCCGCTTAATTTGGTAGTATAATTTTACACTCAGTCTGCACGTTTGATGCCCAGCGATTCCACTTTTTAATTGTAATATTTTGATGTGATCGGCAGCACACATCTTACCGTATGTATTTCTTTGAGTAAATTTGGAAACGTTGGGCCCGGTTATGGCATCTTGTACAATGTGGAAACAAGTTCTGGTGCGAACCAATTGCATAACATAGATAATACTTACAGTGTACAGGCACCTGAATCATAATTCTAACGATCATCACTGCCCGTATAACAAAGACACTTGCGAAATTTTGAATATCGACTCCGTGACGACTGATGTCGCCGTTAAACCATCAAGAAAATTTGAACGTTCAAGAGTGATCTTGTAAATATCAATATTTTGGAATAGAAATGTTGATGTGGTTGATTTACTGAAATTTAGATTTAATTTTGAGAAAATCACTAGCATTTAAAACAAAGGAATGGGTGAATCGAACAGGCATACTGTTTTGAGTCAGGAGGCAATGATGACATAGAAACAATTACACAACGATTTCACAAAAAATGGATGGAAATACTTCAATACTTCAATATGACTTATTACATCTTGAGTACTCTCTGCTAATAATTGACATTAACTGTCGCTCTCCTAACCAAAACGAACGAATGTTAAAAGGTAATGGATCTAAGGCCAGCTAGCAGCAAACCAAATGTGATGTACGAACCATTGTATATCACGAATGATAGAGCAGGCCTTTTCGCATCTGGACAAATCAGATCGCTTGATTTGCACGCGCAAGGCGTTATAGTATAATTCAGTGTATGCTGTGCGTGGTCGGAAATCAAAAACGGTTCCTCGTATTGCATAAGTGTTACATGGCTCACAACAACATGTAGAGATTTGTTTGTTCTATAATTTGTTATTTATTGATAATGTACATTTTTTTTATTAAAAATAAAATATTTCAAAAGGTATTGACACAGTCTGTATGTATCTTTTTTCGTTGCTGGTCTGCCCAATGATGAAAGACTTTGTTTGAAAATCTTAAAAACTAAAATTTGACTTCCTATGACGTCTGAATATGGCGTATTCTGTAAGGAAACACCGAAACCTCCAAGAACACTATAGACTGAAAGATCCGTCGCTCGAGGGCGCTCTGTAGGCTCCGCTCTCTTCTGGGAGGGTAGAAAGCGTCCTCGAGCGACGGATCTTTTAGTCTAAGAACACTGTATCCTACTCAGAATCGCTGTACGAATCTAAAACGTGTAAGTAGATTCTCTATGGTATTTTTGGTTATATTAGGTTTCACAATTTTTGTGGTCGATTGATTGTTTTGCTCAACTTAATTGCAGTCTCCAGATCGTAAAATTCGAATATCTGGAAATTCTGTTGACCATAGTGCTGCCTTGGTGGTTCACTCTACAAGCAGACGACATGCGAAATATGCATTCTATCAGGGTCGTGACAGGTGTCGGTTGTAATGCTCGCAAATTATCAATGGTATATGTTTGACTAAAACTTTGCTAGTACCTACGTGCTTTAGCAAAAAGACTGTAAATAAACAGCAACTACTGTATGACTATAACTAAACGTTTCGGAGATTTACTTGATTCGTATTCATGTGAACATCTTGACGCTGTGTTGTAAGTATTTCTGGTTACTGTGTAGATACGATATGTTTACCAGTTTAAATAAATAAGCATTAATATCAGAACTCTCTAAATAATGAGAGAATGGCAATACAGGTACATCATGAATGATAATTTGTTATGTTATCCGCGGTGATTCAAATAAAAGAAAATTTACTCTCGACGCTAGTCTTTGTACCAAGGAAATCAGTTCTGACATTTTCGGATTAGGTAGCAGAAAATAGAAAAGTCAAAATGTTTACGTTTTTATTCGCGCCTTGAGCATGTGTACAGCGCTTTTTGAATCTGTGAAGCAAAACAGGAAAATTCACTTAAGAAATGTAATATTTGTAAATGTAAATGTTTTACACTTCAAAATTGCGTCGGTCCAGTGGTCAGCTACTACGAACGCGCATGAGCATTTACCAAATGACCATCCTCGTCCAACTTCTGAAAAGTTATTGCTCTACATGCCAGTAGATGTAATAAATCATTGGGCAAATTCATCATAATCTGTGGTTTATAATTCTTGTAGCAAAATACGCTTGTACAGAACTGGTCGGACGGAGGAGGTTCCGGGAGTACCGCAGATATATAATTCACTCGTCAAGTTCACAGAACAAGTTACAGCGACACAGTAAAACCACAAAATGGACTCAAAAACGCCTGGTAAGTATTCAAGATTGGTTTAGCCATTTAAGTTTGAAAATCAAAGCGTCATATGCAGCTACATTTATTTTGAGTTTAACTACAAAAACGTCAACGAGACTGGCAGATCTTTTGACGTCGGCCTTTCTTCGAATATTAGACAGCAACAAAACACATTATCTCCAGGACAAAACGAAAATGTGGAAGTTAATGTAGGACTCTTAAAATGTACTTCAACATACGTCAAACGGCAACTGGCCACAAAGGGGGCGTCAACCATATAAGTAAATCATTTATTGGGAGAGATGGCCATATCTACGGTGGCTCGTCGCGTAGAGTAATCGTGCCCTACCAAAATCAGATAGTTCCTCTATTTCACTGTAAAACTTCGTTGGGGACGTTCTGAATGTCTTCTTTTCATTTTTCATATGATGACACGGCTCCGCATAAAAATGCCATATACTTGTCTATTATCGTTGGACAACGCTTCAAGTGGGTGATACTCGTTTAACTATTTCTTCTGTGCAAAAATTATTCAAAACGTCGAGACTGTTTGGAAAAACAAGTCGCCTTCAGACGAAACACCTTCAAACCTATATCAGGGAATAACAGTGTCAAGATTTATTCATTTTTTGTCAGACGCAGAAACAGACTCTCCCCAAAATGAGAGAAAAGCAGGATAAGTGTAGAAACTAAGGTTACGGAGTCGTGAAGGGACTTACAATCCATTCTTCAAGAGTATTCTATCTTTAAGTCGAGTGTCAAATTATTTTATTTCAATCTCCGATGAAAAATATGGCGACAGAAAAAACACACTTCATGATAAGTTGAAAGTTTGAAACCATCGAAGATTCCTTTGTATTAGTCGGACATCCTGTAGGTCGCTACGACTGTTGTAAATACTATTATTGTAGTGGACTGCACATCAAGTGACGTGACGCTATTATTCTTCTGTTGTACATAAGAATTCTCTTACCTTTAGGTGAAATCTCGGGTGCAAGAGCCGTAATTGGAAAATTTCTTACGCTTACTACTAAAGAAAGAGACACGATAGAAAATTATGATGTGAAAAATATAAGCACTTTTTCTAGATTTTTAACCCAATACGGATAAAGTTAATCGCAAAGAAACAGTCTTTGGTCCATTTTTAAAACAATTCCTTGGACTAAGAGATGGAATGCTCTCTTGCATTTTAACGATACCGTGATTCAACAAGAAAAAGTAGAGGATAATGTGTCAAGAAAACTACAGCAAGATATGACGATTCTCTAACACGACTTAAGAATGAAAAATCAGGCGTCACCGCCTATTCGAGAAACGAATTACCAAATGTTGACAAAGCGGTTCTCCCTCCTATGGGGAAAATACAATTTTCGCGTTTCAAAAGACTAAGACGGTGAACATTTCCTTACTCCAAAACTCTAAAACGGCCCCAAAAGTGGTAGATAAAAAACGTGTTGTAAGTTTGAGCGTCCGAATATCTGTCCCCGAGGCGTAGTCTACCTTAAAGCGAAGTTTTTCCGTTGATCCATTTTTTGTCGGAGATTGCGACACCGCCACTGGCCGTGTACAAGAAGGTAGGAACACTTATTTTGTAGGTGGTAACTTTGAGATTACGGACCACGCGTACAGGTGTAATCTGGTGTTGGTGCGGAAATCCGTTTCTATTCAAAAAGCGAACTACATTCAAAATAATAAATAATAACCAACTTTAAATCAAGCTGCGGTCTTTCGTCAGCTTTTGACAATTGGATTTCAAATTTGTTATTTCGTAACATAAGTCTGGAGATTGGTGTACATGACATTCTTAAATGTAATAGAATCTGAACAGAGTCAGACAAACTTTAAATTTTGACAGAGAAATACTAGTATACCTCGTACTGCATCACAAAAACAGAGTAAAAAGGTTATTATAAATCGAAACAAATATGTCATTTGATTCCAAATCAGTCGCCATGTTCCACTGCTTTACACTGCTGGATGTAACCTTAGTGATTAATCGGGAAGGGTACTTTGGTGTCGTTTGACCCTGGAGATTTCAACATCGCATTGGAATTCCACTGTTCCTCGTCAAATTGTACTCATTCAGGACGTATGAAATGAAGTGATAACATTGTTTTTTAGGTGTTTGAATGTGTCTTGTAATTAACGTATACCAAATGTCACAATTTTGAAGTGAAATGCCAACTTTGTATTATGTGTGAGTTCATCATCGTAGATATTTTCACTTTCTACAACAGAAGCCTATCGTCAAGAGTATGGAGGTTCCATACAACAAAACTATCCACCACCGTCGTATGCACAGCTGCCATCCATGCGACCCTCAGAAAATTCTTCAATGCCATCTGATTTAACGGTAGGTTTACTCGACACAATATTAATACTTGTGAGTATAGTAATCAATGGGGAAAACGAGAGACCAAAACTTTATCCCCCGCATGCCGTTCATTAGTAGTGCAAAAAGCGCTACCGACTGGAAAAGTTGGTTTCTGATAACTCCACTTACCAATAAAACGACCCAAATTGTTTATCGTGTTTTTCAAAATCTTACCCTGGTTATCAAAGTTGCAGCTAGCACGCAGATCAAAACATTACAAGACTGAATTTCTGACCTACCTACTCTATTTGTTGGGGGCATATTACTGTAGACAAGAAAGTCTTTTTCATATTCTCGTGCAAACAAAACCACAATGACCACCATGCCGTCATTTTCGTTTGTTTTTATAAGTCAAGATCCTGTGAGAGCAACTTAATTTTAAGCGCAATTGGTTATTGTATTATTGTATGTGGTGCAGATGTCTGATTTTTCCCAACATATTTATATACATACTGTTACGCTTGTCCCTTTGTTTGCTACTAAACATAGTTAGACACAGATGAACTTTTTGTATATTCAAAGCTGCTGTTCATACAACCCTGTGACAATTTCCCTCAGTATCGAAATTGAAAATGAGTTTTCCAAATCATCAGCTTGGTTTGTTACAACAACAATTAAATCACATTGTGAAGAATACAAAAAAGGATCACGGATTGTTTAAATGAAAAGTTGATTATGATAAATGGCGTCCCCTCACTCTATGATGAGAATTTCCTTAAAGAATAAGGTGCCAAGACTGTGCCTTGCCTGATACAGATCATATTCACACAGTTTCACAAACAGTGCAGAATTCCCTGAAAATTTCAACATAAAGTACTATTAATCGTCTTCAAACTGACAAACGATTTTTAATTCTTTTTAATCAGTTAAGTGTCCCGCCGCAGGATCCCTTAATTATCGACTACGCCAATTCGACTTCTCCGACTGCCTTGGACACAGGAGCGATAATACTTGCTGTTTTGACTACCCTTTGCTGTTTCCTTCCTATCGGCATTGCTGCTATCTTCGTATCTGGATACGTAAGTACATCATAAACAATTATGCACAGCGCCCCGGCCCTTCTGTTTTGCAGCTCATCTAAGCTGGACTTCGCTTATGTATAGATTACAACGTTTTTCATGCACTGGGATAGATCACTCTGATACCATTAATGTCTGTCTGTCCGTCTGCCTGTCTCTGTCTGTCTGTCTGTCCGTCTGTCTGTTTGTCTGT
>LD351926.1:65237-78657 GCA_001465055.1 Ptychodera flava | reverse complement strand
GGCGAGGCAAACCACGACATGGCCAACAAGCTTAGCAAGATCTCTATCTTGTTGTCCATTTGCGGTGCGGTCTTCGGCATCATTCTCATCGTTGTACTGGTTGAGGTTGTCTTCAAAAACACCAACGAAAACGACTATTACACCGGCCACGAGTAGAAGGTCACTTAACGCTGGCCGTTGTTGTTTACCTATCGCCGAGAAGTAAACACCGTTAAATACATTTTTAACATCACATATTGTCACATTTATTTGACAGATGAATCTTAATAAATAAGGAAAGGAATAGGATAGGAAGGAAGGAAGGACACATGCACATCCTTTACTTCAGATTGGCCAGTAGTAACGTTGCTTTCGGAGAGTTAAATAATAAGAGATGATCATATCTGCTCAAATTTTAGCTACGATTCGTGATTCTTTTCATTGATGTCCCACTTTTTTTTACCTTTCAATGCCATGACCTCTTTTGAGCGTCATGTACAAATACACATGCATATGACAAAATCTGTGCTTTTTATGGCTGTCTCATGCGAGCTTGTTCCTTTACACTTGCATAATGAAATTGACAATGTACATTGTACACTTCTTGACATACCTATACTTAGAATTTCTGGCATTTTCTGAAACTAAGTTCTCTTTTGTTTGTCTTTACACGAAGAAAAATATAATTATTACTGGTCTTTAGCGTTTATAAAAGTGATGCGATTAGGCGATTTATGTTTGTTTCTGTCACAGACAAATAGAGAAAGAGACTAGCAACGCGGCATGTCTTTTGTTCCATGGTCTTCTCGGTAGACTATGGCCTTCACATATTAAAACGAGCTTCAAAGGTGCTAAACTTTTTGGAGACTTTGTTTGTGGTTGATAATTGGACGAGATTATGCAAAAAATATGACGAGATGGCATCGTGCTGCCAGTCGCGTAGCAACCATAGTTACTTTGTGACCTCTCAGGCCAGAAACACTGCTTCACGCCAATCAAAACATAACACGCCAGCAGTTTCGTAAACATGTCCTTCCTTGACGAACGTGTAAAAACGGTATGACTGACCGTAAACCATTGAGTAAAACCAGACAGTATCGATAAAAGACTTTCAAATTTGGTTCAAACAACTCATTATATATTCATAAAAATATGAGAGGAATTTTAAAATGGTAAAACTCACTTTCCTGAAGCTCAAAACACTCCCGTTTTCGCCAGCACGCCAATTCCACTCAGCACCACACGACAACAACACAAATTTTGCCGAACATACTTTCGCTTAACAATTACCGAAAATCCGAAAATTACCGAAGGATGCATGGTCGGCACACTTCGGAAAAGAGAGGCGAGAGCAACCTGAGGCGAGGCGAACATGGATGGGTTACGTAACCGCTTCACGCCTTGAACAATACCCGTTGCTAGTCTGTTTCTCTATTTGTGTGTGTTTCTGTGTTTAGTTTCTTTTCCCCGGTCACTTCCGCACCGGGATTACCACATAATGTACTTTTTCAATCTGACTGTCATAAACTTTGGAAAAATGCAATATGGCCGCCAGGTCATATGACCGATGAAAAATTTCAAGGATCAGATGCACAAGTACTCATTTGATGGATGGGAAGTCGAGGCAGGTCCATACATACAATATTCTAATAAGTTTAACTAAATTGACGTTGTGAATGATTTATGATTTGTGTTAGTTGCTTGCTTGGGATCACTATGCAAGGATATGATATGACGCGCTAGTCTAAACATAGTGCGAGCGATGACCTGAAAAAATAATTAACTTTATTTTGGAATGGCGTAGAAACTGTTGTTCAATAGTCTGGACCAATATTTTCGATTATCATCGGAGAATATATTACATTATCGTCCTTAAACTTTCGTCTCATTGTTAACCTCAATTAAAACAAGTGAATGTGTTCAGAGAAAACAGTAAAGTACTTAATACATTGTGCATTTACGGAAAGAGGGTTTTAACTGCATGAAATGCGCTGCGATTGATATTAGAGTAGAATCCCAAAATGAAAGAATTTGCAAAGCCATTTATGACAGAATATGTTTTTTGATGTTTCAAATACGACCTCCTACAGAAGTGGGCAGGGGATCTTGAAGATTACGCTTTCAAATTGTGAATGTCATAACCCCATGATATCGGGACGATTATGACTTGCTATTCATAGGCAAAATTGTTTACCAGTGTGACACTGTCCATTTCCTTCAGATATTGTTATGATTTGCAGATTAAAATGGAACAAATTTATGTAGATTTCTTTAGTGATTGGGTCCATTAATTACGTATCGATAATAATATCAACTTGCGTCCTATGTTTGGTGTTGACTGCTAGTGCCTGAAGTGGGCATTTAATATCAGAGCTCTTGAAAACAAGAAGCCCGGAAAATGTTGTCATCTTAAAGAGATAAAAAAACGCTGTAATTCATGCGTGAGAACGTCTGAGTGTATTGTTCTACAGAAGTGTCAGCTTCTGGGGCGGTAATCCTTTCTAGAACCCAGCTTCAGAAACGTATCTGGAACACAGTGTCTTTGCGACCAAATGTTATGGGAATATTTTCATTTTCTCTACCACTGCATGAGCAAACGTAAGCAGTAACTTTGAGAAATATGCCGCCCTCCAAATGGGTCAAGCTACAGAATCGTACTGTGTTTTGTGACAATTGTAACTTTATCAGGTTGCGTTTGTGAATATCAATTATTAAAGTTGCATACACTAATTCTCAGCGTGGTACATATGTATAAGTGACATATAATTAATTCTTTAGTTTTTGGACTTGAACAGTTGAAAGTATGTCTGACTCAGTAAATATTCAAACTTGATTTATTAAGGGAGCGACAACTTGGAAAAATGGTGACTTACCCGAAATCTTTCCCGGCAGCCTAAAATAGCTTTGTTAATATTTGACTTGCCAGCCGCACTCGTTGGCGGTGAAAAGTTGGTAGATACTGGTATTTACAGCCACAATATATATGACCAGTTCAACCCCGAGCCTGGGTCAGAGAACACATTTGCAGTCATAGTTTATCAGCGAAAGAATACATTACGTTGATGGTACGTAGAACCATTGACCCTAGAGCATTATGAGGTTATCAATTCACCTATACCGATTTTCTTCCACCAAAGGAAGCGGGTATCTGTGGGTGCTAATGATGGTACCCTGCGGATTTTAACCGCGATTATGAGTGATGTGTTTGTATTTCGTCAAAACTTTGTGTAATTTCCCCTTTCTTTACATGCATACGTGACTGCTATCTTGGAACATTTCGAAATCGACAGAAGTCGACCTTGCTTACACAGTTAGTTGCAAAAGGGTCACTTGTTGATATAATTGACCGGATGGGCTATTGAGGTCAATATAGCAGGTCAGGTTGATCTGTTGTGAAAATACTGAAATTTTCTAGCTCGTTTACTGGGTGTCCAACAAATATACTAGCGGATTTACTTGGTATCCGACACTTCTCCCTCCTTAAATAAATGTCATCCCAGATATTTGCCAAAAAGAAGCAAAATGCAAGATACTTTTCAATTTTTTTGTAAATTTTCTGAGCAGTTTTCGAAAATAAGAGTTCATTGCTCATCGTTTGCATGGCAGTGTTCATTTTCACGGCAGTCTTTGCATCACAGTGTTCATCTCATTTGTAAACAATAGTATGAGAAGTCTGTTCAGAGAGTTGCATAATACACAATTGCAATTCCTTCAAATGTTTTGGAAATTCTTTTGCAAGTAATTTCATGATGTTCTTTTGTAAATCTCAGCTGTTACTGAATTTGGTATTTTTGACAGTGCATAGCTAGAAACAATTATCCTCAGAGACAGATACTTTGGCAGTTTTGTACACGTCTTGTCTGTTCATTCACAGTCTCTCCACTGTGGTTCAATGGCTGTCCTTCAACCCCGCTCCACTCTACTAAACGGAGTGTTTCTTTGGATAGACAATGCCCCTCTTTGTTTACTTTGGATAGACAATGCCCCTCTTTGTTTACTGTTTACTGCTATGATTATCATGTCTGCAAACGTTGCACAACATCTCTTGCAAATTCCATCTAGTCACTACGACACAGAGGTCGAGGTAAATTCTCTTACACAATTTCATGACAGTGCGTTATCAGCAGTAATTGTCATTCCTTACACCCAGTTTGTAATTCTGTCAAAACTTAAAATATTTTACTCAAGTCCTTTGCATACAACAAGTCAGTCCATCAGTCAGTCCTGCAGAGGTCAATAACAGGTCAAGGTGACCTGTTGTGAAAATACTGAATTTTTTCCACCAACTTAAAATGTGTAGCAGCATAGTGGAATGGTTCCAGAACACGATTTCATCCCTCAGTCCACCCCTCTGGACTTGACCTCCACAAGAATCACACTCTGATATGAATAATTGTTTTTGAACCACAAACATTTTGCAATTTACCGCCAAAATTTGGATCTGTTGATAAAACTTGACCACCAAACAAATAGATAACTTTCAAACCCTGAATTTATGCATGAAGGTGTATAGATGCACACTTCACAAAAAAACACTTAGACTTGGGAAGGCAACAAATTGTTACTTTTTGCTGAAGATGTTATTGACTGTCAAAAGGCATCATAGTAATTAGCAGGTGATATGTGAGTTTGTGTTCTCCTAGTCTCACTGAAGGGTTTAATAGGTTGTAGTATATATGCCGAATTATGGCGTTCCTTTGATCTCCACATCCTATTTCCACATGCCTAGATTTGTAAGAATAACTCTTTTTCCTGTATTTTTGTGAACAGGCTGATGGCGATGTCAAAAGAGATCGTTTTGATACTGATATGGGTGGTTCCAGAAATGTGAAAACACTCTTCGCAATAAGTCAATGATAAGTCCACATCATACAACAGATTCAATAGTTCTCCGTGTGCAGTACTGAATACTACACTAGCAGTTACAAAAGGCAATAACAACCCATGCTCTAACGTATTTCATGGCAGAACTACTGCTCATAGTTACAACAGTGCAAACAGTTACGATAGTGTAAGTAGCAATAATGCGACAATGCTTACCAGTACAACCTACCATACCATTACTTATACAAATTATATGAATTATAATTACAATTAATTACCAGTGCAACAAGACATCTACACCATGAAATGACTGTGGAAACACAAATATCAGCTCTGACAATCAGAATATAATTCACACACTCACAGACATCAGAGGACAGGTAGTTTAGATAACACTATTGAGAATCAGTATATGTGTATCACTAACAACAGTCAGACTTTAAACAAGGAAAGATACAGAATAAATAGTATTGTGCAAGGTAGCATCCACCAAGGCAGTAACATCACATGAATTACAATAAGAATATAATTCACACACTCACAGACATTAGATGACAGGTAGTTGAGATCACAGTATTGATATTCAGTATACGTATATCACTAACAACAGTCAGACTTTAAAATGGAAAAGACACAGAATAAATAGTGTTGTGCAAGGTAGCATCCACTAAGGCAGTAACATCTTTAGCATAGAATCACATGGTAGACAATGCAAATGTAATGCCCTTGCTTACTTGCTTTTTGAAAGAAAAAAGCCCTTGCTTTCTATGTATCAAAATAGAGATATGTATCAAAATAGAGATATCACATTGACATCTGAAGACTTAGATTGTATTTAGCTTATATGGTAGGTCGGCAGCATCTATATGTATGTACGACTGTATGTATGTTAGTATGTGCGGACGTATGTCCGTCCACACCAAAAACTCCATAACCGCAGCACCTATCATTTGAGTATTTGGTGTACAGGTTCACCAATGCGGTAGAGATATGAATTTGTACAAATGAACATGTCAATGTCAAAAATATGCGAATGAAGTAAAAAGGGGAAAATCCAGCAAATTGCTAAAAGTCCGTAACCACTAGCCAGACATGGTTGAAACTTCGTATGCAGGTTCTTCATGGTGATCTTAGTTTGATTTGTTCAAACTGTGGTAAAATTTTGATAGTTGTATTTTTGGGGCAATGTTCCCCATTTTTGGTCAAAATATTTTCTTCTCTGAAAGCTCTCGTCCAATTACCCTGAAACTTGGTATGCATGATCCAGTCAACGAAATAGGATTAGCTTCCATCAACTTTGTTCAAAATTGTTGTGAAATTTTCATACTTGTCTTTTTGGGGCAATTTTTCCCTTTTTATGGTCAAAAACATCAATTTCTCCCAAGTTCTTGTTGGATTGCTTTGAAACTATATACTCTTCATCTTAGGGTTATCTTCTATCGGATTTGTTAAAATTGTGGTGAAATTTTCATATTTGTATTTTTGGGGTAATTTTTCGCATTTTTTTGGTCAAAAGTCATTTTCTCCTAATAAACTATTCTGATTGCTTTGAAATTTGGTATTCATGTACCTAGAGGCAACCTTAGTTGATTTCTTCAAATTGTGGTGAAATTTTAGTATTTGTATTTTTGGAGCACTTTTCCCATTTTTTGTCAAAATTGTTTTTTCCATGTAATCGCTCATCTGATTGCTTTGAAACTTGGTATGCATGTTCACAGGGATAAACTTTGTTAAGTATTTAAGTATGTTCATTCTGCCCTTCCACGTCGAAACAGATGTGAGCCAAGTGTCATTGACGCTATGTTTGCTAATTACACATCATGAAAAATGCAATTATTGACACATGACAAGGATCCTTTCACCTTTCACAGTCCCTGGAGTATAATCACTGTCCTCTATGTCATCAGCTTTACCAACATTTCTTTCTGTGTATTGTACAGAGTGTGTCCTGAACAAGTTGAGTTAGAGACTGAAAGATTCGGTTGTGGATCATGGTCACTGCCAACCCGAACCCTAACCAGTTTGAGTTGGCAGAGACCAATACAGGTACATGATTGAATGTTTCTGTTAACTGTAACTTAGTCTTTACTGTATATGTCTAGCTTTTAATGACCAGCACATGGAATTTTACTGAGTCTATGGCATTGCAGAAGGTAAAACATTAAAAATCTTGACACTTGAACATTCTTATCTCTCTTCATGTTTGTTCTTTGTCATTATGGTTTATTGCAATGATATACTTGACAGGCTTATATTGAAATGTTTATTCACATGTCTACGTGCCTGCTTGCCAGTAGTAGTCTTGGTTCATGTGGCAAAATGGTCAATGTAAAAGTACCAGAAAGGTAGAATTTATAAAAGGAAACGGGAAATCATATCCACATTCCTATACAATTAGTCTTCAAGTACAGTACAATATTTCCAATATTGGAACCTTCTTTGTAGCATACAGCACACATGCCAGTAGTTTGGTAATATCACAGTAAATTGTGGAGTAAATATTGCAGTCTGAAATTTTGTCTCTTTATTTCAGCCATTGTTTTTGTATTTTGCTCATTAAGCAGTGCAATATTCCAATAACAATCAGCTAGACGCTCCTTACAGGTACACCAGTAGATTTCCTTACATTCTGGACAAGAGACATAGAAAACTTATGCGTGAGTCAGTGTGTTATGTATTTTCATAAGTTTCATGTAGGGAACTAGGACAAATACAGGTGAAACACTTTATGGTGCTACCTGCCAATCAATCCGATAACAAAACAAATGGTTATGTCAGGAGAATGTAATTTCTGGGACATGATATTGATTTACTGCAAATTTATGGTCTTTATGAAAATTCCAACCCACGCACATGGTGCCCTTGTCAAATATTTTTGCCAGTAAACTGACAGTGTAAGGACATATACAAGCACAACAAATATACAGGCCAGAGGACAGAGGTTTACCATTTGAAAAAAAGCTAACCTTTACAAGTGTCATGCAATGTATAACATACATGTTGTAATTAAGATTTTTTCTTTTTCATATAGAGTAAAACTTATTTAAGAGAGAAAAGTTGTTGAGGTCTGCTGTTTTATTTTCACCTTTAGATATTTTGAACAAGTAGTTCTCTGAGAAAATATGCAATATAATTTCAGTCAACTGCAGCACAATTTGCCCAATAATGGTAAGGTAGAATGCATGTCGGGGAGATATATATTCAGGCTCTTAATTGTTTCCAATACTGTTTTGGTCTACCACTTGCTTGGGATCATTTTAATGCTCGTGGAGCAAGAAAATTTTTCACAATTTGAGTTTTTTGAAAATCGTTATTTATATTTTTTTCCCATAGACTTAATACAAGGATAGCGGCCTTTTTGAATTATAACTATGGGTAAATACCAGTATTTAGAATTTTTTTCTCTAATACCTAACTTTGCAAAGCGACCCCTGATTTTTAGTGTTGATTTGGTACGAGACTGTTGAAAGTTTCATTTAGGAAAGTTTGAGCAAAAATTTATAATATGTATTTCACTTTCGAGATGCATGCTAACCTAAGATGAGTAACACAGCAATAATGTCTACTTTGCCAGGAATAGTATCAGCATTGGATGAATCTGTTGGTAATGTTACAAGGGTGTTGAAAGAAAATGATCTGTCCAACAACTCTGTCATCATTTTCTCCACTGACAATGGGGGTCCATCTGAAAAGTGTGAGCCCTTCAATACACCCTTGAGAGGTACAAAAATACCCTCTGGGAGGGAGGTGTGAGGGGAGATGCATTTGTATACAGTAACTTCCTTGAAAAACCCAACCCAAGAGACTCGTTTCTTGCATGATGCATATCACAAATGGACTGCCGACGTTATATCACATAGCAGGTGGTAATGTATCTGACTTAGATAATATGGATGGATAACATGTTGGACACAATATCAAGACGATTAATGGCTTGTTTAGAACGAGGCTTTCTATTGGCTAATTGTGTGTCAGATGGTGTCATGTGATACCATAACATGGTATGATTTGATTGTTCTAGGATGGTTACCTAGACTTAGTCGGTCAAATCATTTGCAGTAGTATCTCATGTGTCTCACCTTTTTCATATAAACCTATTTGAAATTGGCAGCCCAGGCCAGGTTTTCCCAGCTATTGAACGAGTTACCTTTAAGTCTGCACAGTGGTGACTTAGTTTCCGCCGGATTCGCCGACTTGGACTTCTTGCACAGTACCGGTGGCTAGAGGGACTGTGTACACAGTGAGGTAAAGCAAATACAAAATGATTGACAGTCTTCCCCTGGTTATTCTGGCCGATAAGGAGAACGCATACACTTCGACATCAAAGGACGTTACAAGCTTAGCAAATATTGCATAAAGTTCGCTCATCGACCGCGTTTTAAAGCTTATCAGTTGACCATCGCAAATCATTCAAAAGATTACAAGAGAAAAGTTGTCGAAAGTTCTATTCAGGTAAAATAGGTGTTCCCAATTGGCAGCGGTAAATCACTGACGTTCGAAGTCGCCAACATTTTTCTTTTTCTCATCGCTTCAGACACGTAAGAAAACAGGCTAAAACTGTATTTATTGAATCTCCTCCGCATATTGCTCAAATGAAGGAGCAAGCCTATTAATAACACTTTGAAAAAAGCAAGATCTCTTGCCAAAATATATAAATGGACTTGAGACTGAGTGTGCTACATCTTATTACATGTAAGAATGTGGTGAAACAATGACTGTAACTTCTGTAAGAAAAGTGGCGGTGCTTGTTTAGACGTCATGTGAGCTTTAGCCTGTTCCTCTGATATTTTCTTGATATACCTATTCATCATAAATGCGTCGGCTGGATTCTGACCTTTGACCGAATATTCACTGTATACGACATGGTAAAAGGTTTTTTAATTTAGAAGTCATGCTTTTCAGTTTACCGGTAGTAGCTCTCAACATTTTGGGGCACTGACAGTTAGATATGCCTAGACGTCCAAAGTATGAGCATGTTTCAACGTGTACTTGCGTTATGACGTCTTTATCCTTGTGTATTAAAAAACGAACGACATCTTCGGGACTCGCCATTAACAATTGTTCATGAAGGCGCTATATAGGCCTTTTCTTTATTATCCCATAATGTCGTCTAAGATGTCTAAGTTAGAGAGTTTCAGGAGCATGGGGCCAGAGTGATCTAACATGGATAATGTTATTCGATAAAACAGTGTTTTGGGTATCCGCCACGTGCACTTCCCAGCCCTTCTAATATTAGACTCTAACTTAGATGTTAGACGATATTATCGATTTATCCGATATTATCCGATAAAACACAACAACAACGATACACGATATTGTGTTGGCAAAATTTCCGCTCAATGTGTTTCCATGCCTGACGTGACAATGATGCGTTTGTATGACTCAAATCTCGAGAGAGGGCATCGGCAAGATTTTTAGCAGATACAACATGGTACAATGTCAACTTGGTGTTAGTTTTCATACAGGATGTTTTTGATCATTTCGTTCAACTCCGTGGACTTCTAGCAAATTGCCTTAGAATTCTAGGCTTGGACCACTGGTAAACAATCAACCATGGCGTCTACTCGTGCTATTTATTTTGATCCCGAAAGCGACAAGGGCGAGGTAGAGAGCTTCAGCTTCTTTGAGTACAATGAGTACCTGTTGCCAACTGACGTCACACATATATCACCTATATTCTGATCTACGCCATGACTATCTATAGTAATCAAAGTTGTCCCCACTTAAATGTACTAGAATCTGTATAAATGCTCAACGTCACACGATATTCTGTTTTGTATGTTTGTCCTTTGAAACAACAATCACACCACAAAAACTTCACAAACTTTATTTCGTCATGTCATGGTAATTTACTAGTATATACTTCCAAGAATGAGCCTTGTTTGAAACTAAGAAAAAAACCTTGGATTGTTGGCAATATTGACACAGTCCCTTTTTATCACATTTTGTAGGTTTATATATGATTCAATGTAACAAAAAGGCAAAATTGAGAGCTTGAATCCAACATTGCTAAATGAAACACTGGATTGATATGTAAATAGTCATAAATGGCAAACAGAATTACTGCGAGTGTACAGTATGGTTTTAAGTAAATGTTGCAGTAAATGTTACATTCAAAGTGACTTTTCAAAGGTACTAATATTGAAATTATTAAAATGAACTTTAAATCCTTGGTGGATATTGTAAATGGGCATAAATGACAAACAGGAGTACTGCACATGTAAAGTATGAATTCATGTAAATGCTGCTGTCAATAGTATGTAAATATCATGTTGAACTAAAACTTTTTAAAAAATATAATATTGATATACTCCATGTACGGTTTTACATATTCTGACACAAGCGAAGATAATACGGCCCAAAAGAATATAATAACACTTGAGATGGAAAAAATGTACAGGAAAATATGTATCTTAGCACATAAAAATAATTGATAGCAAGGAAGAAGTACAAGCTAAATGGCAATAACTGCCGTATATAAAAACTACTTCTTCTATCCAAACACACACTGCTAAAAAGTACTGCAGTTACTAACACTAATCAAAAATATTTAATGATTGCAGAGTGTCCAAAACATTTAATAATTATCAAAACCATTGCTGATATGCATTGAATTTGTAAATAAGTTGGTAGGCAGCAATTGACCAGGCTCTTTGTGACATGTACTGGGGGTATTTGGTTCTGCAGCTACAGATGCAGAAGAGGAAGGCTGTCCCTGATGACTTGCCTGTGGTGTGTTGGAGAAGGTGGGGACAACTGGTGGCCGCTGATAGGTTGGGAAATTGTGAGGTCGTTGAAAATCTTGTGCCTGTGTAACTTCTGGCCTTTTCATCTGACTTAGGAATCCAAAGAAGGCCTCGTAGAGCATGCTTTCCTGCCGCTGTTCTTGCGCTTCCATTCTAAGTCTTCTTTCCTCCAAAGTTTGACGTTTCTCTTCCAGTTCTGTTTCTGCATTAGTTCTGCTTGCCTCTGCTCTCGTTTCTTTTCTCTCTGCTGTTCAAATGTGAAATACTTTTCCATCACCGAGTTCAGCCCTCTCTGCATTTTGTTCCCTCCTTCTTCTCTTTTTTATTTCGCACTGCTATCGGATGAAAAATAGATAATTAACACTTGATAATTGAGCTGACAATATTTTTTTTTTCAGAATGTGTGATAATAACATCTGTCCTGTACAACCAGCACAGGTAAAATTGCTCACATGATGGGAAGTTGTTGTAGAAGAGGTTCTTATTATATTTTTATTATTTTTCTTCTCACTAGTAATTTTCTGTCTGGAGTACTTGACTACAAAAATATGTTCAAATGCTATATATTTGAAATATATAAATGTTCATAAAGAAATATATACAATAAAACCTTAGCTTGTTGGCACAATGTTTTGCAGTACGAAGTAGTGTAAAACCATTCACTTGTTAACAAAAAAAAACAAGTAAAATAATAAACACCACTCTTTCTACAGGTTCTGTCCTTGAAATATAATGAAGCCAAAACAATCATAACACTTGTACATCTGTATCATTAGTAGAGAGAAACTTACTTCTTCTTTTGGCAACAGCACTCGCAGTATCATCAGGATCATCCTTTTACAGGACTCAACATCTATGTATTTAGAAGAAGTACAGCAAATTGCATTACTTAAAATTTCTGTGACATGACGAACAATCTACAAGGATACAAAAGGAATATGTATCTAAAAGTTGAAATGATGGTGCTGGTTGTATTGCTCAGTGTTGGCATGTTAAATTTGTTGTAGACCTATAGTAGTAACGATTTACAACATAAACTAGTTTCCACTTTGGACTGTTTTCACAGTGTTCTGCAGTTCTATATTAGGCTTAAATTTTCCTCCGAAATTAACTCTCACCTTCAGGTTCTTCTCTGTCTGGGGAGATCTTTTCCTCTACATCAGTGAGAACTCTTCGGGCCGTTTCTTCAAGGGCATTCCAATCGGTGTTGTTACTGGAAATAAACCCCAAAATTGATATCTTTAGTTTCCGTGGAACACGCATGTATAATTGATACACTCTGCACTTTGTACTCTGAGTAACAGAGAGCAACACTAGACACCTAAAGCATTAAATTCAAATTATATTTTTTGAGCATGTTTCTTAGAAGACATCCACATGATGGCACATGGAGTAATGGCACATTATTTCAACATAAGAAAAATTATTAGAAGTTGTAATAAATGTTGTTACCTCTGCTGTCATTCACATCGGTTGCCATTGTACTGGTGTCATCACTTTTGTCTTGGGCTGTTGCTTGATCTGGCGAAATGTGGCTACTGTCGTCACTTCCTGTAAAGATCAACACATTCATTATTCAATACAGGACATGAAACAAAGGTAGCATACAAGCATGAGACAAAGGACAGGAAATGCTACGTGCATGTTCCTACAAGGGATGTTCAACACTTGTCCTGTTAAACAGTAACAGTACAAGCGATCTTTCCTCATTTATTCGAGCCAAGAACGAAGCTATGCCTTATTTATTGATATTCAACCACATCAGTTCGGGCATTCTGTTCGTTTGTTAGGGAGCCTTCAGTAATAACAGGGGGGTGGGCCGGGGGAATTTCGCGCACACCTGTACCGTAAAATGTGACCCTCCCCCCTAT